>JAGXJF010001025.1:0-173498 GCA_019208055.1 Stipa capillata | reverse complement strand
GGATACTCGTATCGGTTGTCATATTTGCCACTCGTGCAGACTACAGAGGCCTACAGCGACTGCAAAAGGATGAGGTTGACGATGCGCGTCGGGAACGGAGTAAAGTTGCTGTGCTCAAAGCCGTCGGTGGTCCTACATCTACATTTATCTTCCAGATTTATATTAGAGCTTAGTAATTTGTTACTATGTTTCCGGCCTTGAGCAAAAACATTTATTTCTGGATCATGTTGTTGCAAGACGGTTATTTCGTTTAAGTCCTGAGAACAATGATTGTTCGTTTATATGGATAATATGTTTTATGTCCATGCTCCCGGTTGTGATGGGTTTTTTATTATGAATCTTGATGGTATACCACATCCGATACACTGACGCTAAACGTCGCAAGATAATCGTTCTGAATTCCCTTATTTGTGGCACTCTTTGACTAGTTTGGGTCATATTGGAAGAACGCATGAAGAAACTCATTGTGATGGACTTTTGAGTCATTTGATTTGAATTCATTTTGACACTTGCGAGCCTTGTCTAATTGGGTAAAATGACTAAAACGCCGTTCACGGCCAAGTAGAACGGGGCGACTGACTTTTTGGAGATCATACCATACGGATGTATGTGGGTCCAATGAGTATAGCTGCACGCGGTGGATTCCTCTACTTCATTACCTTCAAGGATGATTTGAGTAGATATGGGTATATCTATTTGATGATACATAAGTCTGAAAAATTGAAAGTTCAAAGAATTTCAGGATGAAGTAAAAATCATCGTAACAAGAAAATCAAGTTTATGGGATCAGATCGCGGGGGAGTTTTTGAGTTACGAGTTTAGGGAACATCTTAAGATGTGCGGAATTGTTCCACAGCTTACCTCTCGTAACGCCACAGAGGAATTGGAGTGTCCGAGAGACGTAATCTAACCTTGTTGGACATGGTAAGATCGATGATGTCATTAAATGAACTGTCATTGTCTTTTGGGGTTAGCTTTAGAGGACTTTCCGATTTTACACTAAATAGAGCACCATCTAAATCGTTGAAACGACACCTATGAATATGGCATGGGAATAGAAACCCAACTTGTCTTTTTTTTTAAAATTTTGGGGATGCGATGCATATGTAAAGCGTTTACAAACAAATAAGCTCGATCCCGAATCGGATAAATACTTCTTTGTTGGTTATCCCAAAGGAACTGTTGGGTATTCCTTCTATCACCGCACCGAAGGCAAAGTGTTTGTCGCAACGACGGTGTGTTATTTCCTCGAGAAAGCGTTTATTCCCTTTGAGAAAGGGGGTGAGTGGGAGGATAGTGCCCCAAAAAAAAAACCCTAAAAAACAACCGTGCTCCTCCCAAAAACGCAACCACCGGCACCCTCCCTAAACCAAACCCCCCACAAAAAAAAAAACCCCCAACTCCACCCTAAAACCTAACCTCCACACTGAAACTCAGTAAACCCACTTACTGGCAACAAAAAAACCTTCTAAACCCTCCCCACGCAAAAAAACTACCACTCCACACAAAAACAACTCCCCACGCTAACTCAAACCTTAGCACCCAAACACACTATCCTGCCTCCTTACCAAAAATACCAACTACCACTCCCCCCCACCTACGTTCCCTCACATCACAAACGTCTCCTCCATTCTCGTCCATAGCCAAAAACCCTTCCGCCCCCACTAAACTCAATGCAACTAGTGCCCCACACCTACACCCTCCGGAACGAACAAACCACACATGACGTCCCGCACCAACGTCTCAAAGAACCCTTAAAAAAACCCCACAGTGCCCACACGAGAAAAACACTTCTAGCCACCCCCAAAAAACTCACTCAACAAAAACCAAAACTCAAAAAACGGCCCCAAAACAACCATACCTCCGCAAACCCGGTCACAAAACTAACCTCTCGCTCTACCTCCGACGAGATTGGTGAATCTTCATTATTAGGTCAAAGTGATGCAACGCCGGAAGTGGTTCCGGAGTTTCCCACAATGACTGATACGGAAGCCCCTACATGTGATGTAGAGACTTCAGTCGAGCCAGCAGCTGAACCACGAAGGTCTGGTAGGATTCGCACGAAACCACAGTGGTTTTCGGACGAGGTATTGTTGTTAGACAACGATGAGCCTGCGACCTATACGGAAGCAATGATGGGCCCTGACTCCGTTAAATGGCTAGACGCCATGAAATCCGAGATAGAATCCATGTACGAGAACCAAGTTTGGAGCTTGGTGGACCCTCCTGAAGGCGTGAGGCCTATCGAATGTAAATGGATCTATAAAAAGAAAACAGACGCGGATGGGAATGTATACATCTATAAAGCTCGACTTGTCGCAAAGGGTTTCCGACAAGTTCAAGGAGTTGACTACGACGAGACATTCTCTCCCGTAGCGATGCTTAAGTCTGTTCGGATTCTTCTAGCGATTGCTGCATATTTCGATTACGAGATATGGCAAATGGATGTCAAAACAGCGTTCCTGAATGGGAAGCTAACCGAGGACGTGTATATGATACAGCCCGAGGGTTTTGTCAATCCAAAGGATGCTGGAAAGGTATGCAAACTTCAGAGATCCATCTATGGACTGAAGCAAGCATCACGGAGTTGGAATCTTCGCTTTGATGAAGTGGTCAAAGGGTTTGGCTTCATCAGGAACTGCGAAGAGGCTTGTGTTTACAAGAAAGTAAGTGGGAGCGCAATAGCATTTCTAATACTCTATGTGGATGACATATTGTTGATTGGGAATGATGTATCTTTTCTTGACAATATTAAGACTTTGTTGAAAAATAGTTTTTCAATGAAAGATTTAGGCGAGGCAGCATACATATTAGGTATAAAGATCTATAGAGATAGATCAAAGCGCCTAATAGGGCTAAGCCAGAGTACATATATAGATAAAGTACTGAAGAGGTTCAGTATGGAAAACGCCAAGAAGGGGTTCTTGCCGATGTCGCATGGGAAAAGTTTGAGCAAGAATCAGTGTCCTTCGACAACTGATGAGCGAGAACGCATGAGTAAGATTCCATACGCATCCGCGATTGGGTCAATCATGTACGCCATGATATGTACACGACCAGATGTGTCCTATGCTCTAAGTGTTACGAGCAGATACCAGAGTGATCCAGGTCATGATCATTGGACAGCAGTGAAGAATATCCTAAAGTACCTGAAGAGGACTAAGGATATGTTTCTCGTATACGGTGGTGACGAAGAGCTCGTTGTAAAGGGTTACACCGACGCCAGCTTTGTCACAGATCCGGACGATTTTCGATCTCAATCAGGCTTAGTGTATACACTGAACGGTGGCGCAGTGAGCTGGAAGAGTTCCAAGCAGGACACTGTGGCGGATTCTACAACGGAGGCTGAGTATATCGCCGCTTCAGAAGCGGCAAAGGAGGGCGTTTGGATTAAGAAGTTCGTCACCGAGCTTGGTGTGGTTCCGAGCGCGCTGGATCCTATGGAGCTCTATTGTGACAATAGTGGCGCCATAGCTCAGGCCAAGGAGCCAAGGTCCCACCAGAAGTCCAAACATATACAACGCCGATTCCACATCATTCGTGAATTGGTGGAGCGTGGAGACGTAAAGATATGCAAAATACACACGGATCTGAATGTGTCAGATCCGCTGACGAAGCCTCTACCACAAGCAAAGCATGAGCAACACCGGAATGCCATAGGTGTTAGGAGCTTAAGCATTGGCTAGATTATTGACTCTAGTACAAGTGGGAGACTGTTGGAAATATGCCCTAGAGGCAATAATAAAGTTGTTATTATTCTATTTTCATGTTCATGATTAAGTTTATGTTCTATGCTAAAATTGCATTGGTTCTTGAATATGAGATTCAGAGGAAAACCTAATTGCATGTGTGGAATAATAAACACCATTCAGATCCCTAGTCAGGCCTCTGGACTAGCTCATGTATTGTTGATGATCTTGTTTTCCTGATCATGGGCATTGTTAATGTAACAAGGATGCCGGCAATAATGGGAACACATTGTTAGGGTAACAATGGTGTTGGATAGACCCCTTATGAGATACTGCGAGATCACTTCGTCAATATGTTGTCAGTATCTTCTCATGATGTGTTAACGTTTACTTGCGTCCTTAGACCATGAGAATATCATAGACCCGGATACCGATGGTTGATTTGGGGTCATCAAAACGTTACGCCGTAACTGGGTAATTATAAAGGTGACTTCCAGGTACACCAGAAAGTATATCGTGGTTCTAGATATGTCAAGACTGGGATTTGCCCATCCGGCGATGGAGAGATACACTCTGGGCCCACTCGGTATTACGGTGTCCAGCATCGCCTGGCCAGGTATTGTGACTAAAAGGTTAGTCACGGGGATACCGAATACGGAAACGAGAAAAGAGTACAAACCGGTAACGAGGATAACTAGGTATGGTGATCAAGGAGTTGATCACAGGGATACCGTCAAAGTCTCGCCTCGGGTTGTGTAATGTATCGTGAGACAAAAGGAATTGTATGCGACAATACAAGGTTTGCTCGATAAAGATCTTCGATGATATGTGGGAGTCGTTATGGGTGTCCAGATCCCGCTGACGATTATTGACCGGAAGGTATTCCGGACATGTCCACATATACTCGAACCTATAGGGTCACACGCTTAACGTTTTAGCGACATTTAGGAATGCTACGATTTATAGAGAACGAGAGAGAAGGGTTTCCGAAAGTGTTTCGGATGATCTCGAAAGTGTTCCGGGAGGTCCCGGATGGTTCCGGTGATGTCCGGAAGTGTTCCGGAAAGTATTGGAAGGTTCTAGAAGGTTCTGGAAGGTTCTAGAAATTCTAGAAGGTTCTAGAAGGTTCTAGTGGAGTTGGACTCCAACTCCAACAGGGTGTCCCTGCTGGAGTAGGACTCCACCTGCCTAGGGAGAGCTGCCCCAACCCCTATAAATAGAGGGGCAGGGCACCTCAAAGGGTATCCCAAGCAGCCCCAGAGGCAGCCCTAGTCCCTTGGACTAAACCCTAGGCCGGCCATCTCTAGATTGGCCACAGCCTTCTTTTTCTCTCTCTTCTAGATTGGATCTAGTACAGCTGCCGGCGCGCTGCTGACTTCTCCTTCTCGTAGATCCCGCTGTTCTTGTGTGCTGGTCCACACATTACGCGGTGTCGCTGATCCGGTACGCGTGGATACCTCGGAGACGTCGTATACTTCGGCGTTTGATCGGGCGAACTATTCACGAGGAGATCGCTCTCGCGGCTGGGAGGTATAACCTAGCTGCGGGAGTCTGCGGACTTCATCGACATCGGTCAACTTCTCCGCTGCATTGACGTGATCGTCGAAGGTATGATATCGTTATCTACACCTCGATAGTGTTTCTTGGTTGGTCGTGCGCGGAAAAATTGTGTTTGCGTAGCGCGTTCCCCAACACTGCCATGCTCCATCTTGAGAGCCTTATTATTAGAGCTTGGAAGTTCGGAAGTCAAAAGGGAGCAATTCATATTTAAGCTCCAGATTCAAACCCTTGCAGAATTTTCTTGCTTATCAGCGTCAGTGGTATCACGTCGCGCGAGCATAACGTGCCAAGTGGTTGGAAGAGATGAAGATATTCCGGGACATCTTCTGCCTTGCACCAGACTGCGGAATTCTTCCTCTTGATCTCCATCACTCTTCCGGGATATGAGTTCCGTGAAAGGCA
This sequence comes from Stipa capillata, assembly GCA_019208055.1. Lineage (NCBI taxonomy): Eukaryota > Viridiplantae > Streptophyta > Magnoliopsida > Poales > Poaceae > Stipa > Stipa capillata. Next base: position 167,847 of record JAGXJF010001025.1, on the reverse strand, counting down.
ATGCAGAACTCCTTCCATTCGACACATGGCCTTCTTTCTGCATGGCGAGAAATTTTCCCACCATGCGGCCGCAGCTCCATCAGCTCACTGGCGCTGCAAAATTCACGCGGTCATCCGCCGAAATATGCGCAGTTTCCAGCTTGCGCTCAATATTGCGAAGCCAATCATCTGCCTCAAGCGGATCATCTAAGCACGGAAAACACTGGAGGTTGTAGCCGAAGAAACTCCGAGATTCCACCCTGGTCATTAGAACGACGGGTGGTATTATGGACGAGACGTTCCAACAGATGGGTCTGATCCATCCGGTTGCACTCGATTTGCATCAATACTTCTGCCACAGACAGTAGCGGAGGAACATCACCGCGACCAGAGGAGCTCCGGCGAGGCTCGGGGCGTCGGGATGGCGAGCGACGGCGAGAGAGGCGGCTGCGGGTGGAGAGTAGCCGAGGCGGGGACGGCGAGGTGGGAGGGAGCGGCAGCGGGGGTCGGAGGCGATGGGGAGCTCCGGCGAGCGGCACGGAGGCAAAGCGGCAGGACAGAGGCGAGCTAGGCGGATGGCAGGGGGGAAGGCAACGAGAGGAGGGCCACCGGGGCAAGCAGGCGAGCGATGTAGCTCGGGATGGGCGGCGCGGCGAAGTGGAGCGGAGGCCCGGGCGCGCTCGACGGGAGAGAGAACGAAAAGGGAGAGAGAGAGCCGGCGGCCGGAAGGGGCAAGCAAGAGGTGGCCACCGGTGGGTCTGGGCGCTGCCACGCTGCACAGGAGGTGGCGATGTGTGCGTGGCGGCGGGGAAAGAGGATAAGGGAGAGGGTGGCCGGTGGCTTAGGGGAGAAGGAACCGGGGTGCGGGCCAGGCCGTGGAGGGGGAAGATGGGCCGGAGGGAAGGAAAAGCCCGGGGGGAGAAGAGCGGAGCGGGCCGAAAGGGGGAAGAAGGCCATGCGGCAGGGGGGAAAGGGTTTTTAGGGTTTTTTTTCTTTTTAATCTTTGATTTTCTGTTTCCATTTCAAATAACTTTCAAAGCTCCTTTTCAGATAGAATTCGAATTCAACTTAAAATTCAAAATTTTTAAGGCATGCATCATGAGCTAATGATGCACAAATAAGAGTATAGTGTTTTGGGGATGTTACAGCCCGTCGAGGCGCCACACCGTAGGCAGGTACGGCCTCACTCCCTGTTACTTGTAATGGTCTAGCACTACAACGTGATCTTGAATTCTTACTGAGATCCTGTGGAATTTGTCGCTTGGGTTGCGTATTTCGGTGGTTGGTACGGGCAATTTGCTGAGATTTTCACGGTTCTTAGCCTTAATCCGTTGTCCCTGTTTGTGAATTGTGATTTGCTGTCTGTGAATTGTGAATTGTGATTTGTTTATTTGCAATGCAAATTATAAGATGCACTAGCAGTCTAAGCTTTACTAACTATTGTTCAATGAATGAAATGTATGCATTGACCACAAGCAGCTTAATCTCACTTGCGGGTTGGGATGATTGGAAAATGGTTTCACAATGGTGCGGTTTGGGCTCGTGCCACGTCCAGCTCGAATGGATTGTGTTGGATTCTAGGAGAAGTCGAGTGGGTTGGGTTGGGCCGGACCGGGGACAGGGAAGTTTGAACATGCGGGTTAGTCGGGATGCGGTTTGGATTTTAAAACAATCATAGCTGACTCAAGCGTGGGTGTAAATCACCCCAAGCAACGCAACTGAGCTAGGCTATGAAGTCGCGACTGTACCTGTAATTTGCCGAAGGGAAGTCTAGTGCAGTTCAAATTTCAAATAGCCGAATCCGATTAGGATTGCATACGTGGATCAGAGGAGAATTTTGAGTACATAAGCTCATACATATATAAACCAGCGGACAATCAAAGTTCCTGAACGAAAGAGAGGGAGAATCCTCAACACCGAACGGCCGCGCGCTCCGGCCCACAGACACGGATCACCCGCCCTCCTCCCACCCGCGCGCGCGCCTTGCGTGTCCGCGCCTCGCCACACGCGACCCCCACTCGGCGCGCCCACTCCACGTCCTCCCTCGCTTGCCTTCCTCCACACACAACCCTAACCCGCCGGCCGGGTCACCAACCATGGAAATCTCCGCCGCCACGGCACCGCCCGCTCCTCCAAGCCGCTCCTCTTCCGCCCCCTCGCCTTGTCCAGCCCGCCACCTCCTCCATCACCACCACCACCACCATCCGCGCCGCCCCTCCCCCTTCCGCCTCCGCCACCGTCCGCCGCCGCGCGCGTACCCGCCCCCCCCGTACCCGCCGCTCCAAGCCCACGTCCGACGCGGGCGACGACGTAGACGGCCCTTTAGGCCCCGGCCGTGGCGGAAGCGGCGGCGGCGGCGGGTGGAACCACGGGTTCGGGTCCGGATCCGGGCCCGACTGGGACTCGTCGGAGCCCGATGTCCCCGCGCCACGGAGATCGGCGGCGGAGGTGGCGCTGGGGGTGGTCTACGAGCTCATGTGCCTGATCGCGCTCTCCAACTGCACCCAGTTCGCCGTGCGGAGGCTCGCGGGGCTCCTCGCGGCGCGCGTCGCCGCGCTGCGTTTTGTCCCCACGTCTGCTGAGTTGGGGGATCCGATCGTCTCCTACTGCCCCCGTCTCTCGAGATGTAGGATTGGTTCCTCTGCCTGAAATCCGCTTCTGTGTATATATGTGCGTACCTGCGGTTTTAGGGGGCCCGTTGTGATATTTGTTCCTTGGTGATTGCTTCTAGCGATCTGTGGAACAGCAAAAATTCGTTGAATTGAAATGGAAGAACAGATGCACAAGAACTTATATTTTCGTTTCTTGAAACTCACATTTATTGCTTAATGCAAGTTATATTAAGTAGTTGGTGCAATTGATGCTTGTGTAATTAGTTTGATGTAACCTTTATTCTGGCTACTGCTATCTGGGCATAGTCCAAACGTTGCGGAAGGGGAAAGCAACGGTTACAGCGTTTTATGGAACATAGCAAAAAGGGGAAAGCAAGAATTATAGTGGTGCAATTGGAGCCCAAAAATTGTTATTTCTTTTCTACTGGTCCAGTTGATGATCTAGATGGCTAATTACATCTGCTACTGTGACTTCTGGCACAGTGTTTGTTACTCTGGGTCTGTGACTTCCAGGACACTCAGGCGAGTTGCTGATATGCACCCCCATGCAGAATGAAATGTTGTTTGGACTATACTTTTGTATGAGGCATCGCCGTAGCTGTGTGATTTCAACTGGTACTTAGGTTATAGTGCTATTGTTTCATAGAGAATAGTCATCGCTGTGTTTGGAGCATATCGGTAGAATATCTGACTGGGAGGCAAAAAATCATTAATCGATGGGTTAGCTTCTTGGGAGTAATAGTGCTAATTTGTTGAGCCATACAATAATTATGTAAGAAAGGAAAAGGAATAAACAGAGAATTCAAGTCCTTTTATCTGGTGTTGTTCCTTTAAATGTTGAAATGCCAACTTGTTAATTTTGGAGATAGTTAGCAATGATGGGGTATGATCATTTGTTTATCTAGATGTAAACTACTGTATTTTGTAAATATGCTTTGCCAACAGTGCACTACAGATCTTGAGTTCATATAACATTCATACCATTTAGGTAGGAAACTGTATCGTGTTAGTGTTCGCAAAGCTAAGGTGCTACAGAGTACTAGATATGCTTTTTTCTTGGTGGCAGACTTACTAATTGAGTGCATGTATAACCTGTCTGTGGACTATTTAGGTCCTGTTGTTAATAATCAGTTAGCATCAGTTCTTAGTCATACTGTTAGGTGTGTCATCAGGAGACTTGGTGGCATATCTTCAAAGTTCCTCTGGGCTGCTGTTTAAGTATCTGACATTTTGTAGTATACGCGAGCAGGGGCATTCTCTTTTGTATCCGCATTTGATGACTGTAGGACCGATATCTGAGAAAATGTCAATATGGATATATGTTTTGATTCTAGAGACATTGGTTCATGTGCAGCAGCCACATATCTATGTAGTACAACCATTCTCTCTTATCTTCTGATAGATGTTTGATATTTACTTCCTTACTTCACAATTGTGGTTTAAATTATTGTGGTCTGTATGATTTACCTATGTCGTTTTCGATAGATATTGTGTGAATAATAATGTATTCATGTCTACTTTGTTGACAAATATTAATTCGCAGTTCATCTGTAAATAAATATACAGTTGCTGTATTCAACACTAAAATGTGCTCCATAGGTATTTCATATTTTCATCGATATTCAGCAGTGACTTCAAAGCAGAAAAAAGCACAATGATGAAAGCTCTCTACATTTAGCAATTCCATACAGCAAGAAATGTATGACTCCCCGTTTGCATTGGGCAAAAGGAATTGGATTCAAATACCATTTCTACTAGAATTGGAAATGGTAGAAATTGGATTCCATCTCCAAATTTTGTGTTTGATTGCCATTTCAAATTGTAAGGAGAAATGAATTCCTAATCTGTTTGGGTGCTGTTTAGAATCGTAAACAAGGAATCAAAACAATAAAATGACACATGGTCGCACTTATTTGGATACTTCAATAAATTAATATAAAAATATGAATCTGAAAATTTGAATATAGAAATATGACATCGAGAGCTTGCTACTAAAATTTGGACAACACAGACTCGTACTAGGAGTTAACTGGACAAAAGCACATGAGTTTAGAAGATAAAAGGAACCAACAGGTGCCTTATCAAGATTTCAGGAAAAATCAACATCTTTTCAGCATATTGTACAAGGATACCTAGAAAAAGAAATTCATAGCAGCGAGCCAGCTTCATCCTCCAAGAGTGGTGTAGCTGCTAAAACATCGGAGTGGCTTCGTCATCCAAAAGTGGTGCAGCTACTAAACATCAAGTACCGGTCTCGTCATCCACATCTGGGAATATCAACTGATCATCCGCTGTAGCCTGCTGCATCATGAATGGTCTCAGGTCTCAATCGAAGTGAATAGCAGTGCATCCTTGTAAGAAAAATCACAAGGATGCAGTTAGACACAGCCTGCTGTACAGCATTGCAGCCATTGTTGCACGTAAAGAATACAAATAAAATGGCAGGCAGTCTAGTAACCTGAAAGTCCACTCTGATGAACAACAGAAAAGAAGGTTATTTGCAACAAGTTACTTGGTCAAGAGGGTGGGCAATACAAACAGTAAAGCTGCAAATGCTACATCTCACACTTAAAAGTAAGGGAGATTCTCAGGGCAAACTTGATTTAGCTTCCATTATATACACATATTACAAAGGATTGAACTTCAGGTGACCCACAACATTGTTCAATACCAGACAACAAACATATGTATCATTCAGTTACTTCTGCTTATCTATAGCATTCTTAAGATATGTCCTCAACTCTTAAACAAACATAGTACGGCTTTTAAAATGCACCTTATTTTAACTGAACAATCAAAAAAGAAGCCGTTAAATTATACTTACATGCAATCCAAATTCTTCAGAAAAGTACTTATGCTTGTGTACAACATTCTAAAGATAAGTCCTAATTCCCAAGCAAACTTAATACTGCAATCTCAGTGTGATGTCCGAAGTGTGCCCTTTTAGTAATCCCTGTTCCAGGTAGTGTCTGAGGCGAAAGTACGAGTCTTGGTCAATTATTGAACCGCCTTGTACCGCTAGTGATCCTTGTTGCTCTTGAGGTAGCCAAGAGGTTTCGCCAAGGCTAAAGCCGGATCTCAGTGAGTTCTTGGATCTGGATAGCCGCAATATGTTAACCTCCTCGTGCAAACTGCGAGTATCCTTTTGGCTTTGTAGTCCAATAAGAATTCTCCAGTTCCTGCGGATAGCTTTTGTCTTCCATGTGTAGAACTTGAGTGGAGTAATCTCACCTCCTTGTCCGGTATCTGTAAAAGTGCGATGGGCTTGTGACCCTGTTGTAATCGTTGTCTAAACCAATCGAGTTCGCTTTATCTAGCGTCTCGTTCTATTCCTGTCGCTTTGTCCCTTAGCTGGACATGTCATGCCTTCTGCAGTGGCGCCTGTTTCTGGAAAGTAGAGTGCCCGTCCATCGCGCTTCCGGTGCAGTGCTCGCCACCTTGAATGGTAGTGCTCTACCGTTAGAAGTCGATTGTAGTGTTTAAATCTCACCAGTTTTGGCAATCTCTGGTAGTTTCTATGTTGCCATCGCTGTATGTGGGCATTGGACCTTCGCTGCTAACCAGTGATCCTTCTAGTTAGACCCTTAGGTTCCCTTTGGCATGAGCGGTTGTTTCCGTATCGATCGGAACGTGAACCTCAGCCTATAACGCTGATCTTGACGACTCCGTCTGTGTAATTATTGGATCCGACCGGTTGTATTATAACGAGTAGTTGAATCTCGACTTTGGCAGTCTTTGCCAAGTTGACTTCCCTTGGAGAGCACTTGAACTTTCCGTGGTTTGTTTCTCGGTGTGATCCTGTGGCTAGTTCCCCTGGTTGAATATTTTTGCTTGAGGATGAAGACCTCTTTAGGCCATGTACAATGCAGGGTGCTTATAGTCGGGTGCTTAAAGAGAGAGAGTAGCGTAGCGTCTCAAAAAAATATGTGACTTACAATGCAGAGTGCTTTATATGGGTGCTTAAGTTGCTTTAATATTCGTGTAGCACCTACTCTAGCACCTATTGTTCTCCAATGCAGCGCTTCATATGAGTACTATTTGGTGTCTTTTAGAGTACTATTTGCTAGACACCGTTGAAGCACCTGTCACCTGTGTTACTCTAAGCACCAGCCTAGCACCCGGGGTGCTAAACTTTGCTTCCGTTGCCCTTCCTAAGCACCTGTTTAAGCACCTCTCATAAAAAAACCCGGGTTTTTTTCCTGAGGCACCTGTCTAAGCACCTGCATTGTACAGGGTCTTATAATTCTGCTGACCCTCCTGTTCGAGCCTTGGATGTCATTTCCGGCATGAATTGGTTGTACAACCATGAAGCCGTGGACGCTCGCCCTTGGAGTACCATCACCTACCAAGCTCCGTTTGGAGAAGAACTAGTCTTTCAAGCCCGTGCGTTTTGCGCTGGATACGTCAAAAATATATCATATTATTTTAAACTTAGCGATGCCTTTTTATTATATTTCTATTATATAATTTAATTAACTTTTAAATATTTAATAAACTGACATACCATCAAATTACACATAGGAAAAACATAGCAAAAATCAAAAAATCGAACATATTTAGAAATATTTTGGAAGAGTGCGCCACAAGAAAGAATGCAACCATCAGAGCCTTGGTGGGCCCAGGCGGCAGGGCCTGAATGCCCTAGGGTTTGGCTGCTACTGTCCTTTCGCAAGTAGATCCGTAATGCCCCTGAATAGATCTCTAAAGAGTTTCATCTACATATATAGAAGTCTTCATGACAAAACAAGGAGAGAAGCGGGACAAAGAAGACAGAGGCCACTGGCAATAACAATTTTCATCTTCGCCATCATCAACACCCATATATCATCATCCGTAGCAAGCCACCATAGATTAGAATCTCTTTGTACTTCATCAACTTCATCAAAACCATGAGATTGGTTTATATCATGGTAACTTCGAGTATGAAATTAATCCATCATTTGCTTTTGATGAATTGCATGATGTGTGAATAGTTATTGTAACATCCCAAATTTTAGCCTTTTTGAATTTTTCTAGAATTAACAAAAGCATAATGAATTTAGTACCCATTTAAGTAATTTGCTAGGAGAAAATAGACTTACTCATAGCCTAGACAATTTTATTAAACTTACAATCATTTAAAATAATTTCTATGAATTTTTGGGATTTTTCTGAATTCATTTGATATTTATTTGGATTTATTTGGAGTTGTTTCCATTTTATGCCTCTTAAGAATCTATTTTCTAAAAATAAAACCAAACTGAATGAATTGGGCTGTCTCGACCCATCTGCCCGGCTCGCCTCGCTCGTATCTAGTGGTGGCTTGGTTCACCGCCTTCCACCTGGGCCAAGGCCCAATAGCTTCCCACAAGCCCCGTCTATGTCGTCAGCTCATGTCACCCACTGCCCTAGCGCCGCACTGTTGGGACCATCTGACTGAGATGGACGACCTCGATCAGGTCACATAGCCCTGCCTGCATAGCCAGCCCCAAGCAAACACCCCCCCTTCACGTCAGCACCGTAGCTTCTAGCTGCAACCGCCGCTACCCAAATCTACGCTCTCGGGAGGGTTATCCATGTCTCCAAAGGCCCTTCTTTATTCCTCGCTGCCTCATCTCTCTCCCATACCCCCTCTCTATCTCTCTCCTGACGCCAAACCACTGCATTAGAGCTCAGAGCCGCCGCCATCACCGTCGTCAATACCGTCGAGAAATCACCGCTGTCTCAGTGAAAATCGCAGCTTGTCACCTCCACCATCAATTTCGCCGCGGCTGCCCTAACCTTCCCCGCCGCTTCCCGTCGTCGGCGACAAGCCGGACAGCCAATCTGCCTCACCTCGCCGATTCCACCACCTTCTTCTCCGGCACCGGCTACCGCGGCCTTCCCCGACCCATGTGTGCACCCTTTGAGGTCACTACCGTCGTGCGCGTCCTCCCGGTGCGCTGGCGAGCGCCGCCGTGTGGTTGCCATCATTAGCAGCCACCGCCACAATCGGTCGCCACTGCTGATGTGTTTCCGTGTGGCAGCCACGTGCGGCCACGTCCACAGGCCCCCCAACCATGTCAGCCTTGTCGGGACCCAAATCCATAACAGAGAATCTTAAGTGAAATCACCCGCTAAGTCGAAACGTCAACCCCAACCTCAACCCTTGGGTATTAATTCCAAGAGGAGTGGAGTGATATGGCTTCGAATATCCCGAGACGTCAACCCCGAACTTGCTCCGGCAAACTAATGCACAGATTAAGTAGGGTGATATGGTCTCCTCACTCTTTTCTCACTGAGCCGGAACATCAATCCCAAACTCGTCCCGGTAAATTAATGCTCAGCTGGAGTAGGATGATATAGTTTCCAAACTCCCAGTGGAAGAGTCATTTCACAGGGGTGATTAAACCTATGATATAGACTCTGGAACCCTAACCGCACCATGTGCTTCAATAACATACACGCAAGGCACATGAGGTAGGTGAGAACAAACAAGTATCACAATAGCATAGTTGCTCTTTAAAACTTAACAACATAATTCACACAAAGAGTTGATTACACAGTGGAAGATTAAACATGGCTAAGAAGCCAAAAAGGTTGGGCCAAAAGATGGAAGCAAAACAAACCAAGCTGCCGAACCCTGGGTAGGACCACTGCCTGGGATTCCCAGCAACTAGTCATCGTGGGCGTCGATCTCTATATAGAAACCATCCGTTGAGGGGATGATTTTCTCTGCACAAAATTATCAATGACTGTAAGGTGAGTACAAAATTGTACTCCACAAGACTTACAAGGAAAATTAGTAATAGATGCAACAAGTTTCAATAAGGGGGTAATTGTGGACTATTTTACGGAAAGCTGATTATCCATTTGATAATACTTTTTAAGTAGAATGAAATCGACTACTAGATTACTTTTAAGGAGATGAGTCAACCACCAAGGAGGAAGCAATCGCTAACTCCTCAACCTTAGAGTTGGCATGTTTTAAAGTAATGTTGTAGTTGTCTAATTCGATGCGGATTCTTACCAAGTTGTCCATAACCGTAGACACGGCTATTTGAATAGTTCAAACCCTACAGGCGTGTACATCTTTACCTACACGTATCAGTCGACTCTTAATGCTAGGCCGAAGACACACTTCATGAGGTGTGTTAGTAGAGTGTGATTGAACATGACCTTTACAATATTTTCGACTTAAGTATGAGCCACCCTAATGGGCTAATCCATGTACACCAGTCCGGCCGGTACCCCGACACGGTCCCAAAAGTTGTAGCAGGTGATACATCCCCGGTCTCGGACCGTGTGTAACCCTTACACCTATATTGAGGCACCACATCACATCCTTTTTCATTCACCTAGCAAATGGAAACGACAAACTATGCAGCTCATGACTCAAGCCTAGACAAATTATTCAGTCGTGGGTGGCCCATTATACCACCCGTGTAGAAATACGCAAATCTTGGTTCAAAAGGATACCGGGAACCAGTCCTTGTGGGAAAAACGAGACTAACCCACCATGCTTCCAGCCATGGCCTCTCGTCTAAGCCCGATCATTATTAATCAAGTTCTTAGTTACTTCCCGGTGAACACCCACCTACCACTTAACCTACCTAGAGTGTTGTAATTTGTCTGCCATCCAAGGAATTATGATTTTTATATGTCTAAGCATGTCTAAGCATCATTAACTATATAAATAGCTTAGAAGCAACAACTGTACTACTCTAAATAGGTTGGGGTGTGGTGGGGTTGATTGAGCGACAAAGTAAGTTATGCAAGGAATAAAACTAGCACTTAACAGAAAGTATAAGTTGAACGTATGCGATAGGGTTTTGGAAAAAATTAATAATTTGTAAATAGTAGGATGATTGCAAAATGTTCAAAGGGTTGCTTGCCTTGCGGTTCGGCTAATAAGTCTTGTTCCTGCTCGGGATTATATGCTTCGAGATCTTCCGGCTCCATCGGAAAGAACGAGAATACCGGAAAAAGGAGGTGCAATAACAAATATCACAATGCTGAACATCAGTATGATATGAAATGCATGTCATGGCATAGAAGACTCAAAATAAAGGCTAACGCAAGTGGAATCAATTTAATCAGAGTCCGGACGCTCGAGATATCGCGATCCGACGACTTCCGGTTTACCGGGGAAACCCTAGTTTGAGTTTTTAGCCATTTACATTTTTTCTAGCATGCAAACATGTATGAAAATGACATATTTGGATAGATCTCATTTTTCTGAACATTTTGATATATGATTTGTATTTTTGATTAAAAATGGATTTTCTATGAATTTTCTAGGATTTAATCAATTTAAATACTCTTTTTGTATTTTTCTCAGTAAATAAAAATCAATATTAAATAATAAATATTTTTATTACTCAACTATGTCTCAGTCTCAGAGACTGACATGTGGGCCCCATGGTCAACTTTGGTCAAAGTTGACCTAGTCAATGACAGGTGGGGCCCACTTGTCATATATTTTTGATTTTCTTTTATTCTTATTGTAAATTCTGATGGGTGGGTCCTACATGTCATAGAGACACATTTAATCAGTTCATTTAATGCACTGTTTAACTGTTAATTGCAACAATTAACATGTTGGATTAGCATTAATTACCAATCATTAGCACTAATAATGTCCGAACAGTAATTAATCGAGATTAATATTAGTTACAGGCATTAATTACACTTGGCAATATGTTGGGGGAGTTCAGCCACGTCGTCCGGGCGAGGTATCCCCTAATGTATTTTGTACTTGATAACTTTGGTTGTAGCTCTGCAGGGACACCCGGCGGAGGACCAGGCGAGGCCATGTCGCCCTCTGGAGGGCAAGGCTCTGGGCGACTCGCCCCCTTTTCCCAGCGAGGTGACCAGAAGGACTTGGACCAAGTCGCCCACCCCGAGCAGAGCCAAGGACGTCTCCCAGGACGAGGCGGAGGAGGAGCGGGCTCGGTCCGGAGTAGAAAAGAATTTGCCCGCGAGAAGGCGGCAAGCACGGTGGCGAGCCGTACCGGCGAGGCGCATCAAGGATATGCCGGCGAATATAGTAGGTAGCGGCGAGGAGGAGAGTACTGATTCATCCGATGTACGGTGACACAGACTAGGATAAGGTTGTGATCTGTCTAAGGGCAGCGATGTATTTTCACTTGTAAGCCAGTTTCGCCTATATAAGAGCGAATCGGCACCCCATATGAATCCAAGCTCACCTCTTCGAGTTCCAGCTTCTTTTTCCACTACAATTCCCATATTAATCTTCGGCGGTAGGTTGGGGCGGTTCCCGTGGTCACTAGGCGTCGTTCCCCAAGTCGTCCTCTTAGCACCTCGGTCCTCCGACCCAGGGTGCCCAAGTTTATTATCCGAGAGACATTTCATCGACAGTTGGCGTCGACCGTGGGGACCAAAGGGGCGGTGTACTTCTGACCCGAACCTTCACCATGCCACCTCGACCGAAGAAAGGGGCAACCACAACTAGGCGGAAGGCGGCGGCGAGCGGGAGGCGCGAGGTTCAGCTCCCTTCCCCTCCACCGAAAGGCGAGATGAATGCGGAGGCGACGAGGCCGCGCCGGTCGGACCCAATCGCGTGGGCGAGCTCACCTCCGGTGTCGTGGTGGATGGGGGGTCCCAAGCTGCGGCCCCGCCCGTCGGGGCGCAGGCGCCGCCAACGGCGGAAGCCATTGTGGGCACACGGAGTTTGGCGGATGAGGTGGAGGGCCTGCGGCGGCAGGCCGAGGAGGCGGCGAAAAGGTCGACGACACTGCAGGCACGTCTCCAGGCGGCAGAGTTGGAGGCGCTAAAGGCGAACGCCCAATCTCAACAGGTGGCCGGTCTATACCGGGCACAGCTCAAGGCGACACGAGTCCTGGCGACTCTCTCGCCCCCGCCGGAGGCCCACGCCGCAGAGGAACTGCGCCGTCAGCTGGCCGGGGGTCGCTCCGCCGCCCGCGCGGAGACCCTCGCCCCTTCCCCGATCGCCGAGGCTCTCCTTAGAGACTTGGACGCGGCGCGGGCGCGGGCGGCGGCGTACATGGGCGAGGCGGACCTCGAGGCGGAGCGTCTTAGGGTGAACATACTGCAGAACCAACAAGCTGCCCGTGAAACCATCCGCAGCTGCGAGGGCAGCCCGAGTTCTCAGGGGCACCCACACGTCGAGCAGCGTCCAGGCAAAGCACATATCAAACAACAACGACCGGAGCACGTCGTCCGCCACCCGGAGGTCATCGACCTCACGAGCATGGCGAGCCCGTTGAGCCCGGGGCTCATGGCGGTCCCGTTCCCGCCCAAGTTTCATCTCGCCGACCTCTCGAAGTACTGGGCACGACAGACCCGGTCCTGTACACGAGGGTGTACGAGGCGGCGGTGATGGCTTCAGGGGGTGGCGAGGCCATCATGGCGAAGAGCCTGCTCCTCGCCCTCTCCGGCATCGCCCAGGCGTGGTATCTCGGCCTCGAGCCCCGCACGATATACTCCTGGGAGTAGCTGCGCGACAAACTGCACGGGCATTTTCAGGGGTGCCGCAACAAGGAGATGACCTCGACGGACCTCAGCAACCTCCGGCAGCGGTGATGGCTAAGTATCTGGCAGTGGTGAGGGCCGTGGAGAAGCACTTTAGCGGAATTACCGTCCAAAGCATTCCACGTAGAGACAATACTAAGGCTGACCTCCTCGCCTGAGCATCGAGCGGCGGGACCACTCTGCCCCCTGGAGCATTCAGCGAGACCCTGTCCACCGCCTCGGCTGAGGGGCTGGCCGACATTTGTGCCATCTCGCCGGAGGACTGGAGAACTCGAATCGAAGAGTACCTCTCCACGAAGAAAGAGCCCGAGGACCCGGTCGAGGCACATTGGCTCACAGCGCGCGCCCGGAGCTTCATCGTTCATAAAGGCTCTCTTTACAAACGGGGTGTATGCGCCCCGTTCTTGAGGTGCGTCTCGACGGAGGAGGGCAAGGATCTGCTCAAGGAAATTCACTAGGGGCTCTGTGGCTCGCACCTCGCCCCCAGGTCCCTGGTCGCCAAAGCCTACTGCGCCGAATTCTACTGGCCCACGGCGTTGAACGACGCGCAAGACCTGGTAAAGCACTGCTCGGTGTGCCATGGATGGGCCGAGGCACAAACAGACCAGCGAACACGATGCAACCCCATCTCGCCCTCTTGGCCCCTAGCACGTTGGGGAATTGACCTCGTCGGCCCCTTTAAGACGGTGTGCCGGGGTGCCAAGTTCGTCGTTGTCGCCCTGGACTACTTCTCCAAGTGGATGGAAGCGGAACCTCTGGTGAAGATCACCGCGGCTGCCGTGCAGAAGTTTGTTTGGAAAAGCATCGTGTGCCGGTTCGGCCTCCCGCGCGAGTTGACTGTGGACAACAGGACTCAGTTTGATGTGGCGAACTTCAGGAACTTCTGCTCCGGCCTCGGCATCAAACTGTGCTTTGCCTCGGCCGTGAACCCGAAGGCTAATGGCGCAGTGGAAAGAGCTAACGGCATTATTCTTTCAGGCTTACGAAAACATATGTTTGAGCTTCCTGCAAGGAAATGGGCGGACGAGCTCCCTAGCGTGCTATGGTCGACCCGCACATCGGTCAGCCGGGCGATGGGGTACACTCCGTTCAAGCTGTTATTCAGCGAGGAGGCCGTCACTACCGGCCGAGGTGGAGTTTGAATCCCTTCGCATCACCGAGCAGCCGGACGATGCCAACCACCTGACATCGCTCGAGGGGCTCGACGCAGTGTGACAAGACGCTTCTTTGCACATCGACCGGTACCAGGCCGCAACTGCTAAGTACTACAACAAGACGGTGAAGCTGAGGCCAATAGCGGTGGGCGACCTGGTACTCAAGAAGAAGCTCAACCCCGAGGCCGATGGCAAGCTTAGCTCCAAGTGGGAAGGCCCGTAAGAGGTCATCAGTTTGCCTCGGCCTTCATCGTTTCGCCTGCGGGATCTTGACGGTGTCGTCCTCAAGCATAGCTGGAACAACAACAACCTTAGGAAATACTACATATGATTGTGCTGAGACGCTTGGCGACATCGTCGGCAGCTGCTGCGCCAGCTTGACAGGATTTCGTCCATGCAATAGCTACTTTTGCTAAGAAACATTGTCCAAACAAAGCATCGATTCGCTCCTAAAATGGTCTAGTACCATCCCGTCCTAGCGATGAAGACCATCCTGTCCTAGCGACGAAGACTATCCTGTCTTAGGTGGCAGCTCAGCCTGACGCCGCCCCCTAAGGACGATGAGCAAGCCAATCCCATCTTAGGTGGCTGCTCGGCCCGACGCCGCTCCCCTAAGGACGATGAGCACGGCTATCCCGTCCTAGCGACGAGACTATCCCGTCCCAGCGAAGATGACTATCCCGTCCTAGCGATGAAGACTATCCCGTCCCAGCGACAAAGACTATCCTGTCCCAGCGACGATGACTATCCCGTCCTAGCGATGACGACTATCCCATCTTAGGTGGCAGCTCAGCCTGACGCCGCTCCCCTAAGGACGATGAGCAAGCCAATCCCATCTTAGGTGGCTGCTCGGCCCCAACGCCGCTCCCCTAAGGACGATGAGCACGGCTATCCCGTCCTAGCGATGAAGACTATCCCGTCCCAGTGACGAAGACCATCCCGTCCCAGCGATGATGACTATCCCGTCTTATGTGGCAGCTCGGCCTGACGCCGCTTCCCTAAGGACGATGAGCAAGCCAATCCCGTCTTAGGTGGCTGCTCGGCCCGATGCCGCTCCCCTAAGGACGATGAGCACGGCTATCCCTCCTAGCGACGAAGACCATCCCGCCCTAGCGACGAAGGCTATCCCGTCTTAGGTGGCAGCTCGGCCTGACGCTGCTCTCCTAAGGACGATGAGCACGACTATCCCGTCTTAGGTGGCTTCTCGGCCCGACTCCGCTCCCCTAAGGACGATGGGTTACACCGCGATCCTCGCCCTAAACGGTGCCTCGGACATATTAGAACCACTCAGTACCCTTCATAACCTCACCCGCGGTTGAGATCACACAATATCGCTCGTCAGACAAAAGAGCGGTTAAGAGGGAACGCAAAGTTCACAAATGAATCAGATTCTTAAATACACGATTACAGAACGGGGCGACCACGACTACTTCATGGTCGCCTGTTATTTTGGTGGGAAGAGGGTAGTGCCCCCCACGCTAAGTTACAGCAGTCGCAACCGACGCGACGGTAAAAACAACAAAGTCCTAGATTCTGGGACATGTGACATAACATTGGACGACGCCAACATTGGACAACATAGGAAAACTAGTCGATAACCCCCTAAGTCTCGGCGTCGTCGGCCAGGTCGGCGACGAGGGCCAGGAGGAATAAGTCACTCCTGCTACCCTGGGCCGTTGCCAGGAGGACGCCTCCCCCCAACCTCCTCGCCAACCACGGCGAGCAAGTTGCCCCCGCGAGCTTCGACCGTCGCCGAGATGATGTCTTCTTCAACTTCCTCCCCAAGTACACAACGCTCCCTCCGCGCAACTGGCAGGGCGGGCGAGCAGTGCTTATGCGACATGGCCACGAGGGGACGAGACCCACGTCGCCCGGCGGGCAACTTATATTGCGAAGGCGCCCTCTGCAAACAAGCACAATAAAGATAAACATCGCAACCTTTAAACATGAATCAAAGCGTAATGTCGCACCATAAGGTGAGTTCACAAAAGGCCACACGCGGCGAGGTTACGTCGACGCAACGACAGTGAGGCAAGACTTCAATTTTTTTTTAAGGCTGGCGGCCGGAGCGGGCTCTAAACCTTTGGCTGCTGGGATGACACGGCGGGACCACCTCCCGAAGTGCCTTCGACACTCTTTGAGCTTCCTCCGGGGACCGACTTCTTCCAGGACTTCTGAATGCCCTCGGTGTACTTCTGCCCTTTCTTGCGAGAGCTCCAGACCGAAGTCATGAAGGCGTCGGCTTCGCCTTTGAACTTGTCCCGGATCGCGACCACTTCGAAGGTCTTCGGGGCGACGTAGCCGGGGCCAAGAAGACCAATGGCTCGGAACGGGTCGCCAGGTACGAGCAGCCGA
This sequence comes from Stipa capillata, assembly GCA_019208055.1. Classification (NCBI taxonomy): domain Eukaryota; kingdom Viridiplantae; phylum Streptophyta; class Magnoliopsida; order Poales; family Poaceae; genus Stipa; species Stipa capillata. Next base: position 151,274 of record JAGXJF010001025.1, on the reverse strand, counting down.
GCACAAGCTCCGCGGAGGCCCGGGCGTTATCCTGGATGAAGACGAAGCTGGCGAGGTGGACGTCGTGGCAAACTCGAGTCGCCCACTTGATGCCGTCCACGACCATCGTCTCCGCATCAAAAGATTCAAAGGCATTGACATCAAGACCGACCGCCTCGGCCGCCAAGCCCGCCGCATGGCACAGGGGGGTGATGAGCCGGTAGGCTTGGGAGTCCCGATCGGTGAAATGACCAAGTCTCTCATGCACCAACGAGAGATCGTCCTGGAGTTTGGCGACCTCTTTCTGGGCCGCGGCAGATTTGCCCTCCTCCGTGGCGAGCATCGCTCCCGCAGCCTTGGCTTTTCCTCGCTCAGAGGACAGCTCCTTCTCTGCCTCGGCCGCTCGCTTTCTCGCTGCCTTGGCCCCCTCCCGTTCGACAATGAGCTCCTCTTCAGCACGGGTAGCACGAGCCTCTACTGCCTCGAGTTTGGCCTTGAGGAGGTCCATCTCGGAGGTCTTGTCCATAAGACGCATGGAGAGCTTGGCGGTCTTCTTTGCCTCGGCATCAAGGGCATGCAAAGTATCAGCAGTGCGAGCCCGCTCCTCAGCCAATGGTCCCTCAACGTCGGCCGCACGCGCCTCCAGGAGAGAAAGCTTCTCTGCGATGAACATGCACTATAACAGAAGATGTTAGTATGCGATAAATGGTAGAACGAAAAGGCAAGCTAGGACTACCTTCAGCGCGGTTGCCCGAGCAGCCGCCCCGACTTGGGAAGCCGTCATCCCGGCAAAGCTCGATGCCACGTCCTCCTCGGACAGCCTCGCCCCGGGGTGGCTCACAAGCTCAAACTCCAGCGGCAAGGCGGCAAGAAGATCTGATCCAAGTCAATCGAAGAGTGCTACTAGGGGGCGAGAAGGCTGGAGGGTCGAGTCGAGGGAGCCCCGACACTTGGCCTTGTCCTTCAGGGTCGAGGAGGACCGTCACCAGCGTGCCCGAGGAACGAGAAGCGGGGGCTCCCTCCGCTGTCGCAACCCGGGGGAAGGGGGAACGCCATGGCGCGACGACGTCGCCCGATACTCGAGCACCCGCGGGGCGAGGCGAGGACTCCCCCGGCGCCGGCGCGAGCGAAGGGGGGCGTTGCTCCGGCGCGACATCCCCCTCGAGTGAGGCTCCGCCTGGACGACCGGTCTCGGGAAGCGACGTCGCCTCGGGGGCCGACACGTCCTTCCGAAGAGATTCCCCGGCAACGTCCTCTCCAACGATATCGACCGTCTTGTTGATGTTCACGTCGGACGAGGACGAGAAGGATGACTCCCCGGAGAACCGAAGAGACCTCCCATCGGACTTTTGCCCGCGCCCGGGCCAGGTTTCGCGGCCGCGTCGCCCCGCTTCTTCGCGGGGGGCTGCTCGTCGCTCCCGACGCGCGACCCCGCCTCGGACTCCTCGTCGCCCGAGTCCTCGGTGTTCGCCCCGCCCTAGGTGGACGACTCGCGGTGATCGCTATCCGCGGCGTCCTCCCAGTCCGCCAGCTCCTAGATGAGGCTCTTCGGCTTCGTCTTTTATGGGGCCGGGGTGGCCCGCTTCCTCTTATCGCCTGTCTTGGCGTCTCCGGCAGGGGTTTTGTCCGGGCAGGGAGGGACCTCCCACTTGAAGAGTTCGTAGGCCCGGTTCCAGCATCCCGCGATCATCTTCGAGATGATCTTTGCCTTGGACGGCAAGTACTAGCCGAGGAGGAGGTTCGCCTCCCTCTCCGCTCGAGCGAGGTCGTACCCCTTGGTGGGCTTGTACCCATAAAAGGGGCACGGCCCGAGGGGCCTTCCCTCACTAAGAGAGAGGCACCTCATCCTCCAGCCGGTGGCAAGCGGGCGGATCCTCAGGAGGAGGAACTCCTCGACCAGATCTCGTGACGAGAGCTGGTGGCTCATCTCGGCTAGGGCGTCACGTCTCGCCAGGTCGGTGGAGGTGACGACGAGTTGGCGAGTTGTATAGCCGTGGGCGGTTTTGTCGCCGGTAAAGCCGAGGTCGCCTACCCGGTAGTAGAACCACTCATTGCGCCAGTTCTTCCACTTATTCTTCAGTGCCATCGCCAGGTAGGTAGCGTCAGACCCGTGGCTACCTCGAAAGCCGATCGTCCCGAAGAGGGAGTGGGCGCTGTTGTGGATGGGCGATGTCATCATCACGGGTTCGTGGAATATGGCGAAGCAAGTCACCGTGCTCTCCAGCCTCATCGTCTTCGTCGCCCACTCAAAAATAGCCAGGCGCGAGATCGCCGTGGGGTTGAGGTCCGATCTCTAGGCCGAAGTGGTTCAGGACGAGCTGGACGATGGGCACGGTGGGGAATGTTAGGCCGGCCCTGAACTGATTGGCGAAGATGACGATATGCCCCTCCGGCGGGGCGGCCCACGTGCTCCCCTCCTTGGGGAGGACGGGGCCGTGCTCGTCTGAGTCAAGAGGGAAGCACCCCGCGGTGCTGAGGCGAGCCAACGTAGTCTCGGATGCTTGGGTCGTCCCGAGCCACCGGGTGTAGGTGACCTTCTCGGCCGCCTTCTTCCCCTTTTGTTTCGTAGCTGCGGCGGCTTTGCTAGTCGACATGTTTCTCTCTTGCTCGAGCGCTAGGTCATCCTGAAGGCATTTGAGCGCAATCCAGGCCAAGCGGTGAAAGTACTAGAGATGGAAGCCGAGCACGGGGAGCGGCGAGGTGCAGGCGATGGAGGCGGAAACGTGTGAGGCTGTGAAGGGGAGGCCCGAGGGTATTTATAGCCCTGGGGCGATCCACAATTCGAGGCGGCGTAACGGGCGGAGGAGGAGCAGACGGATCTGGCAGTTACGATCCGAAATCTGGGGCGGAATGTTCGGGAGCCCCAGGAGGAAAGAAGGTTCAAAGTCCGGGCGCACGTCGTCTCCAGCGGAGAGGAGGCTCCAAGTCCGGGGGCGCCTCGTCCCGGACTCCCCGTCCTCCCACTTAAGGGTTCGATGCAGCCGCGAGCGGCACCGCACCCCTCGCCGATCGCACCTGTAAGGGGCTACTGTTGGGGGAGTCCAGCCACGTCGTCGGGCGAGGTACCCCCTAATGTATTTTGTACTTGATAACTTTGGTTGTAGCTCCGCAGGGACACCCGGCGGAGGACCAGGCGAGGCCACGTCGCCCTCCGGAAGACGAGGCTCCGGGCAACTAGCCCCCTTTTCCCGACGAGGTGACCAGAAGGACTCAGACCAAGTCGCCCGTCCCGAGCAGAGCCAAGGACGTCTCCCAGGACGAGGCAGAGGAGGAGCGGGCTCGGTCCGGAGTAGAAAAGACCTTGCTCGCGAGAAGGCGACAAGCATGGTGGCGGGCCGTACCGGCGAGGCGCATCAAAGATATGCCGGCGAATATAGTAGGTAGCGGTGAGGAGGAGAGTACTGATTCGCCCGATGTATGGTGACACAGACTAGAAGGTTGTGATCTGTCTAAGGGCAGTGATGTATTTTCAGTTGTAAGCCAGTTTCGCCTATATAAGAGGGAATCAGCACCCCATATGAATCCAAGCTCACCTCTTCGAGTTCCAGCTTCTTTTTCCACTGCAATTCCCATATTAATCTTTGGCGGTAGGTTGGGGCGGTTCCCGTGGTCACTAGGCGTCGTTTCCCAAGTCATCCTCTTAGCACCTCGGTCCTCCGACCCAGGGTGCCCAAGTTTACTATCCAAGAGACATTTTGTCGACACAATAAATGCTATCATTAACATGTTGGATTCGTTAATCTAAAAGGTCCTAATGACCTAATTAAGGGGCAATTAATGCCCACAACAGATACGGCCGGGCTTGGCTTGGTCCAAACGGTGCGAGGCCACCGCAGGCGGCGAGGTGGGGTGGGGAGGGGGTAACAGCAATGAGGCGAGCGGCGGCAGGCTTACCGGTGAGTAGCTGATGGCAAGGCGGGCGGCACGGCGATGGAAGAAGGCGGTGGCGTCAGGATGAGGCGGGCAGGGCTGCTTGGGCGGCAACGGGGGGTGAGCGGGGTCGCCAGCGGCGTGAGGAGACGAGGAGATGGTGGCGGTGGAGGCTTCGGGCGGTGGTGCTAGGTGGAGCGGCGAGGTGGGTGGCGGCGGGGCGATGAGGAGATGGTGGTGGTGGAGAGAGGATCCGAGGGAGAGAGAGGGAGAGCTCGGGAGGGGGGAGAAGAGAAGAAAAAAGGGGAGAGAGAGAAGAGGCGCCGGCTTCCAAGCAAGAGGTGGCGTGGAGGCGTCGACCGCTTGCCACAGCGACAGCTCGGTGGCGAGCTGGGTGGCAGCGGCGGGGGCGGATAAGGGCAATGGGGCAGCGTCCGGATGAGGATGAGGGGAGCGGGGGCAGGCCGAGCGGTGGAGATGGGCCGCGGTGCTGGGTCGGCGGCCCAGCCGAGAAGAAAAAAGGTGGCGGGATGAGCGGGCCAGGCGACGGGGAGGCCGAGCGGGCTAGGGAGGAAAGGAGGCCCAGGCGGAGGAAGAATGGGCCTCGGGAAGGAGCCCGGTCTAGGGGGGGAAGAAGGTGAGCGGGCCAGGCCAGGGAAGAAGCGGACCGGGGAAGGAGGGGGCCCAGGCGGGGAGGGGGAAAAGAAAATGGGCCCCGAGAGGGCCCATTCGAGGGGGGTTTAGTTTTCTATTTTCTTTTTATTTTTCTTTTGAAAATTGTTTTACTAATTTAAACAGTTCAAAGACCCCTTAAAAAAATTTAAAATCCTTCTCAAATTTAGGATCATGCACATGTCATGATGCACAAATAACAAAGCATAATATTGGGGATGTTACAGCCCTATCCACGATGGACTATAGACCGGCTCGATGGACCCAATCCAGCATGAGCCATGTGGGCCCCGCATGTTAGGATCCTTTTATTTTTATTTTTGTTTTTATTCCTCCGCTAATGTCAGCACTGTGTAGTAATCCTTTTCTTTTAGATTTATTTTTTAAGGAAATTTTAGAAAATTCGTTAAACTTTTTGGAGGCCATATCTTCCTCATACAAAGTCCATTTTGGACGATTCTTGCGCTCACGTTTTCTTCTCTTCAAGGACTATATATATATATATATATATATATATATATATATATATACTTTATTTGAACTTTCCTTTGGTTTTATTTGCTGGTTCATGCCATTTATTATTTTTCCCCTTTCCTTCCCCATGCATAGAGTACGTTGCCCTGGAGCTCCTTGAAGCGAAAGTCAAGATCCAATAGCAAGGCCAAGGCTAGTGGACACTTTGATAATTTTGAACATACATTCCTTCATTTCTCCCTTTATTCAAACACGCATGCTTTAAGTTTATTCAAACCATGATGATGCAAGGCTAAGCATATCTACTCTTCGTTTGTCTTTTAGTGTGTAATTTCTTTTATCCTTATGAATCTGTGCCATGCATTAAGCCATAAGCCTTCCTTTGATTAAGCCTTGCATATATGCACATCTGTTACATACTTCTTGTGTTTACTTGCGGAGTACATCATGCACTCACCTTGCTATAACAAACAAACACCAGAGATGGAAGATCATGGAAGCAACCAACCCTTCGAGTTGGAGATGAACGATGGAGGTCAAGCAAACTAGGATTGGATGCAGCAATCAAATGCATATGGCAAGAGATGGGATTGCCACTGCTACTTCTTTTCCGTTGCTGTTTACTCTTAGATACTCTAAAGCCCTACATAGCTCAATAAGTGTAAACCCCAACTGTGTGGTCAACTATATTTGTTAAACAAAGTTTTTCATCATTTGTTCATGAGTTTGCTAGTGATGCTTAACCAATGTAATTTGTGTGTACTAGCTTGACCTTGGACTAGCACACTCTAAAGCACATGAGGTCTGAGATTGTTATTTCAGGTCCTCACATCCTTCGAGGCTATGAGGTGTATAGTAGTAGCTATGTAGCATTCTCTATTTATGTGTGATGACCATCCATCTTCAGTGCCATCAATTGTAATTATTACTACCATCCATCTTTGATGTAATCAATTATTTGCTTGGGATTAATCTTATACGTGTTATGTGTTTAATAGTTTATTTAATTTGTGTGATGTGAATTGGCCATGCATGACAGTTAGCATTGTATTAGTTGGTAAGCATGGAGGATGGGGTAGAGCAACCAACCACTACTATAGAAAGCCACATCCGGGACACCTCATCTGAGACGGTTGGAACAAACTATTTGAGATGACGTACATCACAGACGGGTCGTAACATCAAACCGTATGTGATGACTGCTCACTCACAAGAAGGTCATCCTGGACATCACATCACAGACGGGTCATAACGTAACCATCTGTGATGAGTCATCATAGAAAATCATCACATGACCTGTCTGTGATATGCTTGTCGTCACAGAAGGCTATGGCTTGACCCGTCTGTGATATGTAGGTCATCACAGAAGGGTCATGCTGCCCGTCTGTGATGAAAATGGACCGTTTATAAACCGCATTATGCTAGAACCCTAGCTAATAAGCTTAACCTCCACCACGCCTTCTCCCCCTCCATCTTCTCCACCACAGATCCGGTGGCTACAGTCCTAGGTCCATCTCTGTAGCTTGCCCTCGTCCCCCTCATGCTCCCTCAACCACCTCCCAAATCCGTAGCTGGGGAGGTTTCCATCGCATCTTGAGGAGCAGGCATCACAGACCAGTCCGAGCTTGAGGAGGAGGTGCTCTAGCCGATCACGTGAGGAGGAGGTGCACCTGCCAGCCACCAGATCTAGAGCGCCGAGAGGGAGTGCACCTGCCGGCCACTAAATCTAGAGTGCCGGGAGGAGCTACACCTGCGGCCAATAGCAGTAGGGCCTGAAGAGCCCTCTCCACTATCGGCGAGGTAGAAGATGGCGGTGGTCATCGTCCCTTGGAGCGCCCACGCCTACACCTAGCCCCGGCTGTCGTGGACAGAAGGGAGGATGAATGGAGAGACGGGAGGTGGTGCCTGCATATCTGACAACCTCCAGCCTGTTTGCCGTTCATCGCCCCATCTACCGTCGAGCTTGCCAAGCCATTGCCGACATCCCCACTGAGCTCGCCTCCTCCATGCCATCCCTAAGTTAATTATGTGACTATGCAGTGATGAAATATTTTATAGATGTCTATACGCGTATGTGTTAGCTATATGCAAAGACAATATTTTATAGATGTCTATGTGTGTATGTGTTAGCTATATGGCAGTGATGAACTTTTTTGGATATTGGTGTATGTGTTAGCTCTATGCTATGATGATAATTTTCTAGATGTATGTGTATGCACTGATGAGGTATGCAGTGTTGTGTCATTCTCGATGGAAAAGGCCCATTCCTGATTCTTTGGTCAAGCGCAAAAAATAGTTTCCAGTAGTGATAGAGCCCCCTAATTAAAGATTAAAACTCTAAAAAACATATCCGGTGTCTACAAATTTATTTGTTTTAGTGAGATATGCAGTGTTATATATGCACTCACGTATGTGTATGCAAAATACTGTGATTAAATTGAATACGATAACATGAACAACTAGATTATACTAATGATGAAAAAGAACCCATTTTTATAACTTGTGCATCGCAGTTTATGAGGGTTCAAGGTTTAGGGTAAGGTTAAAATTGTATTAACCCTAACCCTAAACCCTACACCACGGAGTCCTTGTCGGCCAATGCCCGATTACTTGAAATGGGCAATATTCTGAGGCATAATTTTAAAATTTACTTGTGTTAGTTTGAATGATTAGGCCAGTGATGATAAGGCTTCTCTCTATAGAGAGTGTGTTTGGATTATTAGGCATATTACATAAGGGGTTCCAAATGACATCAACAAGAACTACGTGATCCTCATGAGTTATTTCTTCACCGTAGGCCATGGTTAATGCAGAAACCAAGGCCTGCGGTGAAGGCATAATGCTCATAGGGGTATGACCTATCATTTCCGTTGATCTCGTTTGGAACCTCTTAATTAGTACTTCTTCTCACCGAATTTATATCGTCACCAATAACAGATTGATGGGTTCCACACAACATCAAGGAGAATTACACGTGATCCTCTGACAAGTTATGCCTTCATCGCGGTCTTGGTTGATGCAGAAACCAAGGCTTGCAATCAAGTCATAACGCTCGTTGGGCGATCACATGTAAATTTGCCTTGATGTTGTTTGGAACCCATATGTTTGTAATTAGTCGTTCATATAGAATCGGTCGACAGAAGGTTGTGCCAATGATGGAAATGACCACATAATGTGCACGTAATGTGCAGTGAAACAGTTCTTGTAGAAACAGTTAAGGATTTGATTAAATCCATAACATATTTTACAAGAACTTGCTTTACTGTACTAAGTGTTACCTCTTAGTAGCTATAGTTTCTGAGGCTATCTTTTCATAGATCAAGTTTTATATAGATGCTTCTATCATTTTAGACGGTTATGTGAAATCTAATTCTAGTGAGTCCATTTCACGTGAGATAGACTCATTGGAATCGGACTTGATTTCACACAACCGCCTGATCTGCTACAAGGTTTGCTCAAATTTGTTAGAATTAAGATCACGTGTTTTGAATACTCTAAATCATCTCCTCAATTTGCTCGATTACATGTTTTGAGTACCCTAAATTAGTGAGTGGTGTTTTCTTGTAAATAGGCTAGCCTACTTCATTTCATATCCGTCATCTTTGTGACATCGTGGTACACTGCACAAGACAACTTATTCTAAAAGAATGTCTTGTGCAGTGTCACCGAGATGTCCCAATGGTGACGATGTTGTATTTCGGTGACACCGCACAAGAAAAGTCGATGACGCATTCGACGCCTTTCGCAAGTGCACAAGATGGGTTTCCCTGTCCCCAGCACAGGCAGGCTCAATCGACGCTAGCCTTATCGGTGGATCTGAGCTCTCAACCTACGAAAAAACCTTTTAAATCTTTGTACTTCATTTCTGATTATATTAAGTTTCTCATCTAATCCATGTACATTTTTTTGCAAGGTGATGGAGAAAACACTTCCTACTGGATTGACTAACCTAGGTCAAATAGAGCTTCTTGGCTGATGGAATCATCAGGCAAATGTAGGAACAAGTTAGTGCTAGCCAAATGTAGGAACAATTTTACGAAAATTAATGAGTTGAATGAAAGTGAATATGTTTAAATGCATCTATTACAATACATTTGAATTCTTAACTTGCTCAATACTTTGCCATGTTGGATGATTGGTTTACTTGTGAATTTAATGAATATATTTGAATTATTTGTTGTTAGAATTTCAATACTTTGTCATGTTGGAAATTTAAGGTTTATTGTTGAAACATTTGGTTCAATGCATGTGAGTTCAATTGTGCTATGTGAATTGAGCTATAGTGCTATGTGATCTGATGTGAATTGTGCTTCTAAACTGCTATATAATCTGTCATTTTTCAGAGGGCAGCTAGCAGTTCCTGAAGCTAGCCTAAAAACAGGAAAAAAATCTGAGCTCTGAAAAAGAACATCATAGATGGGTCAAACCCCAAAACCATTTATAATGATTATATCATCACAGGCAGTTCGGAGGCAAAACCATCTGTAATGATCATGTCATCATAGACGGTTTATTGTTTGGAACAATGATCATGTCATCACAGACGGTTCATTGTTTGGAACTGTCTATGACAAGTATGTCATTATAGACAGTTTTTCTGACCGTATATGAGTTATCACGGACCCTTCACCACAGAATTCGAGAAACTGTCTGGAATGACAGTTTCAAACCGTCTATGATGGTCTTTTTACAGTAGTGAATATAGTTATACATATAATACAAACTACATTATTAACTGCTAATGAGCTTTTGAGGTAGGAGTTCATGAACATACCTCATATTGGCTTGAGATAAAGTATTAAGATTTGTCTAGTGTATTATTGTGCAGGGCTGCTTGAATTTAGATAATATGGGGATCTATTCCTAGAGTTAGGCTTCTTACTTATTTTGAGCTGCATGTCAGCATGTTTTGAAGTTAATGGAGTCCAAGTATAATAAACAATTTTTTTTTGAAATACATGGTTCGGATAAGAACTCGTAGCAGGTGATCAACGTATCGTGCATGTTTGGAGTCCTTTGCTTTATATGGATTTTTACCGTCACTCTGCAGATGCGTGCCAATCTGATTCGTTAACTTGGAGGTAATCAAAGTATCCATGCCGTACGTAATAAATAAGTATAACAATGGATCATGAAACTTTTTAACTTCACGGGATGACATGCTTCATCAAATTATTTTCTAAAACAAATCCATATTTTTATAATTCCGTCCATCTAATGGATGGCTTATTTTTTTCTTTTTTAATTAATCTAGAAAATATATAGATAGATAGATAGATTCTAAGTAGCAGGAAAGAGTGCAAAGTCTGTCTTCTAAGTCTTCTGATTTTTCTTTTACTTTTCATTAACATTGCTTCTCTGTATTTCTTCCATGGCCAACAAAGCGGTTAAATACATACAGAGTGAAAAGAAAGAAGAATTATCGGAAATCAGTGCTTCGATGTTTGTGTAAACTACTTTGAAAATGTATGAAGATGATTTACATGATATATATGTGCTCTCGTCGATGCATGGCATTTTTTACACTACCTCAAAAAAGACTTTTCCTACACAGTCTCCACTGACGGGCAGAAAATACCCGTCAGTGGTACTTATCACCACTGACGGGCGAACAAGTAACCGTCAGTGCTTATTCCAGTAGACGATCTAAATTCAGAAGAAAAAACAATTACTGACAGGTACAAAACACTGCCCGTCAGTGAAGACTGTATTTTTACTGACGGTAGGTACCACTGACGGGCCCAAAATACGGCCCGTCAGTATAGAGTAATACATCACTGACGGGCCGTCATTTGGGCCCATCAGTGATGTTTGGGCCCAATTTCACAACTCGGCCGTACTCCTCCCAACCCTAGCCCCTGATCCACAGAATAAGCACTGACTCGGTATTTCTACGCGCCGTCCCCATCTCCCCGCTGCCCCCCATCTCCCCGATGCTCACTCCTCCTCCTCCCCCCCTAGCCCCTCCACAGGATACCGGCCCCGCCGCTCACTCCTCCCCCTCCTCCCCCGCCGCTCACTCCTCCTCCGCGCCGCCCCACGCCACGCCGAAGCTCCTGACCAGATCCGCTCGGGGAGGGCCAGATCCACCGCACTCCTCAAGGACGCATTCCAGATCCAAAGCTGGAAGGCGATGGCGGAGATTGGCAAGCCGAAGGTGGTGGTGGTCGGCGGCTCCCTCCTCGCCAAGACCATGGAGCTGTCGCGCTCGCCTCCACCGACAACCCCGATGCGCCGCTCGGGGAGGGCCAGATCCACCGTGCCCACAAGGCGCTCACCAACCTCACCATTTGGCCTCCCGATTCTAGGGTTTCTCTGAAATTGGTGCTATTGCTTCCTAGCTTCTGTATATGGGTTAGTTTATTCATACGCATATGCTCATGTGATCCGTAGTCTATTTCTATGATTGCTTGATCAGTATGGCTTGATTTTTGTGATGCTGTTGCTCTTGTGATCCCGATTGTGATTGTGATGGTATTTAGAAATTTGGTAGTGATTGTTGTGCTTGATTTAGTGGATGTACTCATAATGTGCCTATGCCATTTACCATCGCTAGTTGATGTGATCCGATACTCATGCTATCTGAGTAAGAACAGATTATTACTTGGTCTTTAATTTTTACTTGCTGCACATATATACATGTCGGTGATTGAACTGAAGAACAGATATTCACTTTGATCTTAGCTTCTCTCCGTTTTCAACATATGTATTAAAATAACAGATATTTTACTTGATCCATAGTCTATTTCTATAATACTTTTATTAAGAACAGAATGCTTATCTTGATCTTAGTTGTTATCTATTCAACGATGAAGACGATGACGATGATGATACTGAGGCCCTAATGGCAGAGCTTGAAAGGATTAAAAAAGAAAGAGCTGAGGACAAGCTTAGAAAGGTTTGTTGTTTTGTTCTCTCTATTATTATTTCAAGGTGATCTGTTTCTTTCAATGTAGACAATTAATTGAAGTTGTACATTCCTGTTTGCTGTAGGAGCGCCAGCAAGCAGAAGAAGAGGCCAAGATGAAGAAAGCTGAGCTGATGCGAGGAAACCCGCTGATCAATATGAACAACTCCGGCTCCTTCAATGTGAAGAGAAGGTTAAGACACTGATGCCTATTGTGTCATGTTATATCTATTGTAATGACCAATGTAATCATGGGATATGCTTCCGAATTGTGAATCCAGATCAGCAATGGTACCACTGTAATCATGGGATATGCTCTAATGACGGGCTGTAATTGATATATGATTTAATTTTTTTAATCCCTAGAAAAGAACCACTGACGGGCAGAAAATCTTGCCCGTCAGTGATGTTCTTGCTCTGCTGACGGGCAAGCACCCGTCAATGGAGACGGACCCTCCACTGACAGAGTGGTAGTGACGGGCGCCAAACCCGTCAGTGGAGGGGTTTAAGCGCCCGTCAGTATTGCTGTATTCTGAGGTGGTGTTAAATCTATTTCTCAGTTAAGAAATTGTTATTTCTAAATCAATCAATAATTTGTATCTTTATCTAACAGTTAATTGAGTATTTACATATTTTAAAAATTATATATTGTAACATCCCTAATCTTGCTAACCTGGTAATATGCATCATGTGCATCTCATGGCATGAATCTACGAACCTAAAAATGCGTAAGTTTTTGAATTTTTGTGATACTCGTTTAAACCCCAATGTTTGCATAAGGGAGTAAGTGAATTTCGAAGTTTCGATTCAAACCAATCTTGAACCTCGTATCTTGGACCTAATTCAAGTGGTCTTTTTGAATTTGGAGCAAGTTCAAAAGAAAGCAAAGAAATTGCAGAAAATCGATTGGAAATTGCTTAGGTTTCGTTCATACCGTAAATAGACTTTGAATAATGTTTTTAGAAAGGTGTTCTTCGAAATTGGGAAATGGGTTTGAAATTGTTGGAGAGGAATTGAATCCAGACTTCCTGTTAAAAAGGGGCTTTAAAATTGGTTTGAAATTGCTTGACAAGGACCAAATTTGAGAATCAGAGAATCAAAGAAATAATAAAACCCTAACCCTATTTCTCCCCTCCCAGGAATGGGCCTTGCCCCGGCCCACCTTCCCCTTTCCCCGGCCCAGCCCATCACCGGGTTCCTTCCCCCTTAAGCCACCGACGCCCCCTAATCTCTATCCTCTCACCCGGTGCCCTCTCTGCCTTATCCCCTCACTCGGCTGCCCCCTATCCCTATCCTCCCGCCGCCCTCCTTGCTCACTCCGCGCCACCCCGGGTCTCAAGCCCCGCCACCGAGCTCCCTACCTCGCCGGCTCCGCTCCCCTCTCCGTCGTCGGCCTCCCATCCTCCCCTCTCGCCGCGTCGCCCCTCTCCACCGTGCCTCGGCCGCCCCGTCCGAAGCCACCTCCCGCCGGAGCTCTTCCTCCGTCGCCTCGGAGCCCTCCTCCCGAGCCACTCCCCAGCCCTCCGCCCCCAACCCCGCCGGAGCTGACCGGGCCGCCCCGGCCTTCCCCACTCCACCGCGCCTCCGGTGACCCGCCCGAGCCCGCCGCCTTGCTCCGCCTGCCACCGGTTCGTCGCCGCCCCTCCTCGGGTTCTCACCGCCTCCGCCGCTCAGGTCTCGCCGGAGTCTCCCCCGCGTTGCCCGAGCCCTCCGCCCGAAGCTCGCCGTCCAAGGCCGCCTCGCCGCCGACCGCCACCGCCCCGAGCTCTCCCCGTCGCCGCCCTTGCTCCTCGCCGGTAAACCGCCAGCTCGCTGCCGTTGCTTCACCCCCCGACCGCTCCACCGCCGGCGTCGGCCCTACCCGATCCCGACCGAGCCACGGGTCAACCGGCCGGCAGGGATGATTAGGGCCATAATGACCCTAATTCATGTCTTAGGACATATTGAATGGTTCAATTATTGCTAAGCTGTTAACAACCAATGATCAGCATAATTAATGCAGTGTTTAAATCTGTTGGCTAATGTTTTCCAGCATAATTATTGAGCTCCATTAAGTGCTAATCACGGCTGTTAAGACATATTTAATGAGAATCATTGGTAATTAATGTTAACAAACATGTTAATGACTCCAATCAATGATTGACAGTGTATTTAATGAACTCCATTAAGATGTCTCAATGACATTGGGCCCCACATGTAAGGAATAAAAGTAAAGAATAAAAGAATAAGTGAAAATCAATGACAGTGGGCCCCACCTGTCATTGACTCAAGTCAATGTTGACTAGAATTGACCCAGGGCCCACATGTCAGCCTCTAGTAATTATTGAATTAATTTAAACATTAATTTTACTGAGAAAAATACAACAAAGGGCTAAAAAGGGTTTAAATCTTGTAAAATTCATAGAAAATTCATATTAATCAGAAAAATGCAAATAATATATCAAAATGTTCAGAAAAAGAAGATCTATTCAAAAACATCATTTCAATCCATGTTTGCATGCTAGGATTAATACAATTTGCTAAAAACTCAAATTAGAGTTTTCGATTAGCCGGAGGATTTTCGGATCGCGATATTTTATGCGTCCGAACTCCAATTAAATTGATTCCACTTGCATTAGTCCTTATTTTGCATCCTCTACATCATTGCATGCATATCATCTCATGCCGAGGTTCAGTATTTAGATATTTACTGCTATACCCTTGTTTCCGGTGTTTTCGTTCTTCTCCGATAGAGCCGGAAGGTCCAGAAGACGGTAGTCTCGATCACGAGCAGGGTCTCGTTGCAGAGCAACCAGGCAAGCAGCCCCTTTGGTCACATTGCAAAATTCCTACTATTTGCAAAGTATTAGTTGTTTTTAAATTCATTATCACATGCGTTCAAATTCTATTTTTCCGCTAAACAAAACCCTAGTCCGATGAATAAAACTCACCTTGTCGCTTAAATAGCTCCATCACCAACCCAACCGATCTAGCGTAGTATAGTGTTCACTGCTCTATTGTTGCTATGTATTTAATGCTTAGACATGCTTAGACATGTAGAAGTCGTAATTCCTGGGTTAGCAGATGAATCAACACTGGGAATGGGTTACGTGGTAGGTGGGTGTTCACCGGGGATTAACTAATAACCTGCTTAATCATATCTGGGTTAGACGAGAGGCCATGGCTGGGAGCATGGTGGGTTGTCTCGTTTTCCCGCAAGCACCGGTTCCCGACGTACATTGACCCAAGATTCGCGTACTTCTACACTGGTGGGATAATGGACCACCCACGACTCACTAATTTGCTTAGACTTAGTGTATGAGCTGCATTAGTTTGCCGTTTCCATTTGCCGGGTGCGTGAAAAAGGAATGTGGTATGAGGTCTCATATAAGGGTGGGGTGGACACACAGTCTGGGAGACCGGGGATGTACCTCGATTCACAACGTATGGGACCGTATCGTAGTTGCGGCCGGACTGATGCACATGGACTAGCCCGTACGGGTGGCTCATACCTAGGTCGACAGCATTGTAACGGTCGTGTTCGATCACCCTCTGCTAGCACACCTCGTGAAGTGTGTACTTGATAGCATTAAGAGTCGATCGATACGTGTAGGTAAAGATGTACACCCCTGCAGGGTTTGAACTGTTTGAACAGCCGTGTCCGCGGTTATGGACAACTTGGTGATTACCTGCGTCGAATTAGACAACTATAACAAACCCTAAAACTTGCCAGCTCTAAGGATGGTGTTAGCGACAGCTTCCTCCCAGGGTGGTCGAGGATGGGTCGAGGTTTTTCAAGTGTGGTGATTTGCAGTAAGGAATGCGCGAAGTGTTCGACTCGTCCCCTTTGAAAAGGTATTCTAGTAGTCGGTTTTCCATCTACTTATTGCTATTGACAAAGGTAAAACTTGCTTTCCGCAAATTAGTCCACAATTACCCCTTTGTTGATACCTGGCACAATTATTACTAATTTCCGCACTGTAAGTCTTGCTGAGTACAATTTTGTACTCACCCCGCTGTTGTTGATATTTTTGTTGCAGAGGAAACTGCCCCTCCTGAGGGTGGTTTCTATGTAGAGCTCGACACCGACGACGCCTAGACACTGGGAATCCCAGGCGGTGATCCTGCCCCTGGGGTTGGTAGTTTGGTTTGTTTCGCTGCCACTTTTGGCCCTACTGTTTTGGCTTCGTAGCCACTAATACTCTTCCGCTCTGTGTGTGTATTTGGATCTTCGGATCCTTGTGTGAATATATGTTTGTTAAGTTTCAAACTTATATTATTGCAGTTTTGGTCGTAGAGTTACTGCTGTGAAATCTGGTTGTTTGCGCCTGCTCATGTGCCATGCGTGTATGTTGATGAAGCACATGTTGTGGGTAGGATTTCAGAGTTCCTATCATAGAGTTATTAGGTTTAATCACCCCTGTGAAGCGACTCTACTACTGAGAGGTTGGGAACTATATCACCCTACTCCAGCCGAGCATTAATTTGCCGGGACGAGTTCGGGGTTGATGTTCCGGCTCGGTAGTGAAAGAGTGAGGAGACTATATCACCCTACTCGATCTGTGCATTAGTTTGCCGGAGAAAGTTCGGGGTTGACGTCTCGGGCTATTCGGAGCCATATCACTCCACTCCTCTTGGGATTGATCCCCCGGAGTTGAGGTCGGGGTTGACGTTTCGACTTAGCGGGTGGTTTTACTTAAAACTCTCTGTTACGAATTCTGGGGTTCGACATATATAACTATATATAGATGTACAACTAGACAGTTACATATTACTAGACCTAAAGTTACACAAATTTATTATATAACTGTAGACTTGATGATATATAACTCGGTCGATCTAGAAATAATAAATATGTTTTTTTTCACTCTTTTGACTGGAGATGCATGCCATATATATTGACATGCATGCATGCATTTTCGGAGATAAAATTACTGTGTTAGCTAACATTAAGATACGTCAATTAGTTTACCCACACTACTATAGAAAAGGTTATACAAGACCTCTAAACATAGGCGATTCACTAAAGACCGTTTGTGATATGTCTTATCACAAGTGACTTTTATTAAAATTGACATCACAGGGGGTTTAAAAAAGAACTGCCCATGTTGAATAGTCATTATGAATGGTTTTCTGATACATCACTGACTGTTTTGTAAAAACCCGTCTACAACAGAACTAGTCTAAACTAGACCATTTTCTACATCTGGATATAAGGACGATTCTCACCACCGGCCTAACCCTAATCCTCTCCTCCCACTCCCCCATTCGTGATCCCCTTCTCTCCAGAACAGTTACACTCTACTCCTCCCTCTGCCACCTAGTCCTTGACACACCCCATTGACTTCCAGGATTTATTCGCTCACTTCCAATTTCGCAATTAACACACCCCGTTGACGACAGAATTGGTAACAGCTCAATGAAGTAGAATACCGGTAAGCCGTCTCTAATTTCTTTTGCTCATGATTGCTGGAGTGATAGCTTACGTCTGCGTTTTGTTCTTTCTTTAGATTCTTCAAAATTTCTGAAAATCCACTCTTTGGAGTGATGAACATCACGCATCCCTTCTCTTTTGTTCATGGTTAATAGTTCATGAATTGATAACCATTAAGTCTTCCTTCAGTTTCTTCTTCACAATTTCAGAGATTCACAAACAGCATTAACCTTCTATTCTGTTAAAAACATAAATGAGCGTACGCCATTTTCTTTTATCTTACTAATTGTTATGTCAAAGTTAAACATGCTGTCTTCGCTACTCCGGAAAACGACGCTTGATTGATCTGAGCCCATTCGTCCACTCCTACTTCATCTCTTTGACGAACATTGAAATAAGTATGTTCAAAACCATATTATTCATGCAAACTGTTATTCGGCACATGATTAATTGCATATAAATAATCAACGTTTTTACAACATTTACAAGTTTTACTATTTTTAGTTTATTCATATTAATTTGGTAACAATTGCAGACGACAAACCACCCACCAAAAAAAATTCAACATTGTAATATCGTCAGAAAAAAATTAACTTTACATTTTTTAAAAATAATAATTTTATCAAAGCCACGGTAAAAGAGCATCTAAGAAACCCCGCAGCAAAGCGCGGGCTTACTTCTAGTAAAATACTGTACGTCAAAAGTGACTCCCATTCAGACATAAAAGTAGAGGGAGAACAATTGACAATTGACACGTACATGATGTGTGTAAAATGCAATGTCCTGCCTTTCAGTTTATAGTGGTCATCTACAGAGAGATTTGGCAGTTGCCCAAAAAATATCTTGAACCTGTAGCAAAGTTGTCAAGCAAAAAACTCTCGGGTGCCTTCTAAAGAGACCGGCCGGTCTGGTCCCTTAGGCCATGTACAATGCAGAGTGCTTATAGCCCAGTGCTTAAAGAGAGAGAGTAGCATTGCGTCCCAAAAAAATATGTGATTTACAATGTAGAGTGCTTTATATGGGTGCTTAAGTTGCTTTAATATTCGTGTAGCACCTACTCTAACATTTGTTGTCTCCAATACAACGCTGTATTGTGTGGAGTACTATTTGTGTTTCTTGGAGTACTAAGAAGCAAGTGCCGTACGACACGGTTGGCAAATATACCGATCGATCCAGCATTTGGTCACGTGTGATCACAGCCAAACTTTCCTTATTTCCGCTATTGTCGCATGATGAGCATATCAGGATGAGATACGCATGCATATCAGTTAACTATTAACAAAATCCAACTGAATTAATTTAGCCCAACCATTCTGTCATCTTTTTTTCATAAATGCATTTACAGCAAGATTATATTCCACGATATATACAGCGGGTGGTCGATGTCAAATCATCAGTACTTGCTCATTTAGGAAAACATGCATATCCCACCAGCAACCACCATACGGCGCCCATCCGTCTCTATATATAGGCACATCAGCAACCTTGCTATCCACCACCTCAAACAAGCCAAATCTTTCTCCCATAAAAAGAAGACAGACAGAAACTAAGCCATCGCAAGCCATGGCTTCCAAGATCACAGCAGCTGTTGTGTCTGTCATGATACTGAGTCTCCTCTTGTCCTCGGGTAAGTACGGGTTTACGTGGTGCAAATATCACATAAAGCCTTAGGATAAACAGTTGTACATATATGCTATCTATGTCTTACGCATGTGAAATCCTTATGACTGAATGCACGCAGTCGCAGAGGCCAAAATATGCCACACGTTCAACATCACAGACTCGAGCTGCCCCAGCGTCGGCGAGTGCGTCGCCCGATGCGAAGTCATGGGCTACCAAGGCGGGGAATGCGTAGCTGCTTCTGATCAACTGGTGTGCCTGTGCGTAAACTGCTCGAATGAGGTGCAGATCGACCGGAGTGCAGTGCCGCCCCCGGGGGAGCAAATAGTTGCATGAACATATATGTGCATCACCACGCAGATAGCACCGTGGAAAGAAATAATTTTTCGTTCACCTGTTTCCTGCCACGGAGATAGTTTTCCAGGTATCGGTAAAGCATGTGCTAAGAATTAATAAAGATATATAACATAGTGATAATTGTTTTACGAGACAAACCACTCAGGGTGAAAACGGTTCGGATAATATCCGATCCGAACCATTTTCGTATCCGACGGAAACGGATATGGAACGGAAAATATGGTATCCGACCGGATACGGTAGCGGATACGGATAATCGGTACCGGATATGGTTACGGATATGGTATTGCTGTTATCCGGCGGATAACGGATTATCCGATATTTTTTGTCGGATATCCGAAAATGCTAAATCGGATAATTATCCGATTATGCACTTAACTTTTTCAGTTTTTCACTTTTTCTCGTTAAGTTGCTCGGTCGCTCGGTCGCATCCGGCCTCTCCTCCCCGTCGCCACCCCCGCTCCCACCCGCCTCTCTTCCCCGCTGCCACCGCTCGCTCCCGCCGCCACCGGCCGCTCCCGCCCGCCTCTCCTCCCCGCCGCCACCGCCCGCTGCCGCCGCTCGTCCCCCTACCGCCACCGCCCGCTCCCAACGCCAGCGCCCCGTCGGGGCCCAGATCTGACCCCCGCCACCACCGTCCCCCGGGAAGGCACGGCCGCGCGAAGCTCAGTCCCGCCCACCACCGGCCGCTCCCACCCGCCTCTCCTCCCCGCCGCCACCGCCCGCTCCCACCGCCGGCGCCTCGTCGGGGCCCAGATCTGGCCCCCGCCACCACCGTCCCCCGTCGGGAAGGCACGGCCGCGCGGAGCTCAGTCCCTCCCGCCACCGGCCCGCCACCGCCCGCTCCCACCGCCACCGCCCTGACAGCGCCCAGATCTCGCCCCCGGCACCACCGCTCGGCCCCCTGCCGCCACCGCCCGCCGCTACCTCCCTTCGTCGCCGGCTCGCTGCCTCCTTCCCATCGTCGCCGGTCGCCGTCCAGCTCAAGGTTAGCTTCCTGTGTTGATTACTTCGTTGATTTTGATGATGCTTGCTCTGGCTATATGCTCTGATGTAAGCCTTGACTCTAATGCTCATATGCTGGTACCCTATTAGGATTCAGGAAGAATCTGAAAAATGGCAAATGCTAGAGAAGCAAGTGTAAGTCATAGTTCGCCCATTGACCTAACTGCATCGTCATGTCCAGCTCCAAGTGTAAATGTAGCAACCGTTGGCAGTGGCATTCAAGTTGATGGGGTTATCGATCTTGATGGGGTACCAGATGAGCCGGCAGGGAAGAGACAGAAGAAGTCCACATCAGAGTGTTGGGAATATTTCACCAAGTCTTTTGAGTGGGTTGAGGTGGATGGCAAGAAAGTCAAAGTAGAATGGGCATCATGCAACCACTGCACATTCAAAAGAGAGCGTAACAGCAGGAATGGAACAAGCATCTTTTTGAACCACCTTAAGACGCACAACTTAAATCGTGGCCAACAGTTGCTCAAAGTAGAGAAGAATGCTACTTCTGGTTCCTCAATTGTTGAACCTTATAGGTATGATCAAGAGGCTTCTTTAAGGAAATTCTATTTGGCGATAATCATGCATGAGTACCCTTTCAATATTGTTGAGCATGAATATTTCATTGATTTCATCAAATCCTTGCGCCCTAGCTTTCCTATGAAGAGCCGCATAACTGTTAGGAAGGAACTAATGGCCATATTTGTAGAAGAAAAGTCGAAACTATATGAGCATTTCAAAACTGTTAATTGTCGGTTTAGTTCAACAATGGATATGTGGACATCTAACCAGAACAAAGGATATATGTGTGTGACTGTCCATTGGGTTGATGACAATTGGAATATTCAGAAAAGGATTATCAATTTCATACATGTAGAAGGGCGGCATACCGGTGTTAATTTATCTGATGCATTTACTGAAAGTATTACAAGATGGTTCATAGACAAGAAAATGTTTTCTCTTAGTTTGGACAATGCATCTGCAAATGAAGTTTGTGTTAAGGATGTCATTGAAGTACTAAAGAAAAAGGGGCCTCTAATATGTGATGGTTTGTTCTTTCATGTGAGATGTGCAAATCACATACTAAATTTGGTTGCTAGATATGGTCTTCAACACATTGCAAATGCAGTTCTGAACATTCGATCAATTGTATTGGTTGTAAAGTACTCTCCGCAATTGTGGGAGGACTTCAAAAAGTGTGCAGCTGAGTGTGAGTTGGATACAAAGAGGGGTGTCTCATTGGATGTTGTTACAAGGTGGAATTCAACATACCACATGTTGAGGGATGCCTTATACTATAGAAGAGCTTTTGAGAGACTTCAGGAGATTGATAAGAAAAGGTTTGAGCACATAGCTCCATCAGCCATTGATTGGGAGAAGGGATTGACACTTTGTAAATGCTTGAAGAAATTCAATGATGTAACCGAGCTACTGTCAGGTACTTCATATCCAACAGCAAATCTATTTTATTCAAACTTTTGTGAGATAAAGGCTATGATTTCTGAGTGGTGTACTAGTGGGGATGACACTATTAGAAACATGGCACACTCTATGAGTAGTAAGTTTGCAAAATATTGGAAGAAGTCCAATATGGCCCTTGCTGTTGCTAGCTTTCTTGACCCTAGGATCAAGAAAAAGGCAGTAGAGTATTACATGAGGAAGTTTCATGGTAGAGTGCTTTATCAAGCTAAAGTAGAAGAATTCATCATTGTAGTGAACCAAATTTATCAAGCATATGTCTCTACTTACAAAAACAGTGGTACAACACCTAGCTCTAGTGTGAATGTGAGTTCTGAACCAAACAAAGATGACTTCATGGAAGAAGAAAGTGATACATTTGAGAGCTTTTTATATGGCTCCTATATGGAAGGGGCGGATAAAGGTGACACATGTGACTTGGATATATACATGCAAGAACAGCCACTAAGGGTTAACAAATCTAGCCAGAATTTTGATGTCTTGTCATGGTGGAAGAATCAACAAGATACATATCCTATTCTATCTCTACTTGCTCGTGATGTATTGGCCATTCAAGTATCCACTGTTGCTTTGGAATCGGCTTTTAGTGCGGGCGGTCGAGTGATTGATCCATTCCATAGTCGTTTTGACCCCGAGATGGTGGAAGCATTGATATGTACAAAAGATTGGGTGGCTGCATCTAGAAAAGGTGATCATTTTAGTTGTTCCTAGTTCTGTAGCATAATTGTTAGTTATTTACTAATATGAGTTACTTAGTAAAATTTTAGATTTAAATAAAGGGGTTGCATCTATTCTCAATGATCTGGAGGTTGTGGAGACCCTTATTGCTAATGTGACTCTCGAGGACCTTGAGGAGCAGGTATGAGTATTAAGCCTTAATGAGTACGATCCTCAAATTTTGATGGCTGTTATTATATATGTTAATTATTGGAACTTGTTAGGAATCACAAATGTCTAGTGATGATGAGGAATGAGTGCTGAATCGACAAAATATATTTTGTTGCCATTGTTTATCTAGTCTGGTAAGTGGTAATTGACATTTGCAATATGTAAGATCCATAGCAATATGTGTTACGGCCAACATTTATGTTTTATACCACTAATGTACACCCAATTGATAAATTATAGGATGATGATCTGAAGCATTAACAAGCACGTACTACTAATAAAGGTGAAGCTATGCTGATTGTGGAGAAGATTACAGTGGGACTTTTTGCTATGTTAATCCTTACATGGATTGCAGACTTTAAATTATGGACTTGTAATGTTAGACTTGTAAAGTTCTAATCTATGTTAAGTCGTGGACTAATGGCCTACTGGATATCGTGGCTTTGAATATTTCCTTTTGAATGCTAAGGTCGGGGCATGAGTGGTATATAGTGGTATATGCTTGCTGACTTGTCGTTACTCTTTCGATGTGAATTATTTATTTTATTTTCATAATTTCTTATGTACGTGTGTACATCCGATAATTTTAATCCGTTTTCGTACCATATCCATTTCCGAAATAATCCCTTTTTGTATCCGTATTCGAGCTCTATCTGCTCCGCTTCCGAATCCGAAATAAAAATATGGTGTAGGATATGGTTTGAGCATTATCCGTCCGTATCCGATCCGGTTTCACCCTTACAAACCACTGTGTTAATTAAGTAAAAGTTGCTCTTTGCACCTCCTGTTTTGGCTCAATTAGCTAACCTCCTCCCTCCCACGGCCTCCCGCTTGACCCCAATCCCCGCGTTGAGCCCTCGCTAGAGTCCATGGCATGTAGGTCCCCCTTGCCGCTCTCCTACCGCGACACAGTGAAAGGTAGGGTTGAAAACGATACGAAAACGGTCAGAAAAAGGTCTAACCGTTTTCGTTTCCGCTCTCTTTTATCGGAACGGAAACGAATACGGAAACTTCGGAAACGGAAACGAATACGGAAACTTTGAAAACGGAAACGAGACGAATACGATCGAAAAAGAAAACGATAACGAATATTTATCAGAACATAAAAACCCCTTGAACCGTACACAAAAACACAATAAAACCAACATGACATAAATAATATGTCACATAAACAATTAACCACAACATAATAATATGACAACAACACATCAAATAGCGGTTTTAGCCATAAATAATTAACCACAACATGACAATAGCATATCAAATAGAATATATAACATAACTAATTAACCACAATATGAAAAGTTAACAACATAACAATATCACATCAAATAGAGGTTTTTAACCATAAAGAACATATTAAATAACCATCAGTTCAGTTTATATAGTTCACCAAAACACATGGTTCAGGAAGCAAACACATAGTTTCAAAGTGAATATAAGATACAGATAGTTCAAAGTTCAAACATATATTGAAAGGTAAGTAATAGCTCTATGTCAGTCCTCCATTTCCTCCATCATGTCGTTCTCTAAATCATTATCATTGTCATTCTCTTGCTCCTCAAACTACAAAGACAATTATGAAATATTCATATTATTATTATTTTTTGACAAGTAGTTGATATAACAAACTAAGATTCAAAGTTAGATAAGAAAAGGCAAACCATGTGCACCAAGCTTGTAAAACGTCGCTCAAGGCCCTCAATGTCCAACTCGGTAACAATGGATGCAATTTTATCACCTAAATGGTTAATCAAAACTAATTAGCCTTAAATATTCTTTGACATGATGAACAAACTATTGAAACAAAAATAGTAAATTACCTTTTGATGCCGCAGTCCAATCTTTAGTACAAACTAAAGCCTGAACAGTCTCAGGATCTAGACAGCTTCGAAATGGGTCAACAACCCGTCCACCGGCACTGAATGCCGACTCCGAAGCAACTGTAGACACTTGCATAGAAAGTACATCACGAGCAAGCTGAGAGAGAATAGGGAACTCAGTTTGTTTGACCTTCCACCATGATAAGATATCAAAATCTTTGTTTATAGGTGCAAGAGGTTGCTCCAAGTACACTTCTAACTCAGTTTTTGTACCATGATCAGTTCCACTTTTACTATGCAAGAACATGTCAAGATCATCATCTCCATCAACATCATCAAACTGAGAAGGCACTTGATGCACATTAGTAGCACTAGAGGCTGTATTCTTTGAAGTTGAGGCATAAGCTTGAAACAACTGGTTAACAACCATATTAAACTTCTCAATCTCTTGCAAGGAACTGCCAGGGTAAATTCTTGGTGCATAAAATTTTATCACATTTCTCTTATATCTAGGATCAAAGAAGCATGCTACAGCAAGTGCCATGTTGGACTTTTCCCAATACTTGTCATATTTAATTTTCATGGAATGTGCCATAGCCTTAATTACTGCATCAGAGCTATCACACCATTCTGTAATTGCAATCTTAATCTTACAGAAGCTGATAAAAAATAGATTTGCAGTCGAATATTTAGAGCCAGAAAATATCACAGTAGCATCAGCAAATAGTTTCAAGCATGCAGATATTTTTGTAGCCATGACCCAATTATTCAAAGTAGGAGCACATTTCCTATATTTCCTTTCATGCCGAAGAAAAAGCCTATCAAAAGCATCTTTATAGTAAATTGCACTCTTCAACATGTCACATGTGGAATTCCATCTTGTTGGCACATCCAATGAGAGTTCTGAATTCACATTTAAGTCACATTATGAAGCACACTTCTTAAACTCCTCGTATTGCAATGGAGAATTCTTCACAATTGTAACTGTATTTCTAATATTTGCAATAGCCGGTGCAATTGTCTTAAGACCATCTTGAGCAACGAGGTTCAAAATATGATTCAAACATCTCACATGAAAAAAGATGCCATCACAGATTAAAGGAGATATCTTATTTAGTTTGGCAATTACCCCCTCAACACATTTATCATTGGCTAAAGCATTGTCCAATGTAAGTGCAAACAATCTCCTATCAAGATTCCAATCCACTATGCTATCATAATACTCCAAGCATAAATTCTTTCCCGAATGATGTCCTTCTACATGCATAAACTTGATAATCCTTTTTTGCATGCACCAACTATCATCTATCCAATGAACCATGATGCACATGTAGCCTTTGGTTTGATTAGATGTCCACATGTCCATGGTTGTACTAAAACGACATTGAAGTGTTTTAAAGTACTCATACAATTTCTTCTTTTCCTCCACAAATATGCTCACTATATCCTTCTTCACGGTAGGATGAATTTTAATTGGAAAAGTAGGACGCAAAGACTTGATAAAATCAACCATGTATTCATGTTCAACAATATTAAATGGGTATTCATGCATGATAATTGCAAGATAAAATTTCTTCAAACTGACAGCCTCATCATACCTATAAGTCTCAACTGATGCAATGGATGTGTTATGTTCACTCTTCTTCAGATTGAGTACTTGCTGCCCGATCAAGATATTGTGTTGATGTCTCAAGTGACTTCTGAAAGCTGATGTGCCTCGACTGCTCTCTCGCCGGCTCACGTATTTGCAACCACTCTTGTTGCACTTAGCCCATAGCTCTACAAAATCATTGCCATGTTCGTCTTTCACGGTTTTATCATACTTCGTGAAATGCTCCCAAACATCAGATGTTGACTTCTTAGATCTCTTCGCAGGAGGAGGTTTGACTATAGTTTCATCTGTTAAATCCATGGTTGGAGTTGAAGTAGCTTGTGCAACATTTGGAGTTGAAGTAGCAGCTGCAACATTTGGAGCTACACTTGCACTGCTACTTGCTGAAGTGTCCATCTGTGAGAAAATAAAGAGAAAATATGAATCAACTCTCATGCTGTAAAGGACACATTGGTAGCAGAAAATATTTGAAGTAAAACAACTTTGTATGCAAGAAATAAATATTACCAGATGCCACTAGACAAATATAGAATCATGCAATTGCAATCTTTATTGCACTGGATCTTTACACTAGAAAAGCCCGCTAAACCAGAGTGGGAACAATGCTGAAGGCATAACTCATAAAGAAAATACCATGGTTCAATAGAGAAAGGAAAATAGTTCAAAATTATTTTGTGCATGCTTATTATATGTAGAGGGGCACAAACCTATTAATGGCTGCCTAATTTTGAATAAAAGTTTGTGGAACAAAAGAGTTGTGCTGCCACTATTTGATACACTAATAACAATAGAAAACATTGCTTCAGTTGCTTCAGTATGATATATGGGAAAAAATAGAGCACTACGAGCTGATCCAGAAAAGGCCGTACAAGCTGCTGTTCGTTCCTTCAGTTGTTTCTAGCTGAAACTCAACCCAGTCAACTCTAATAAAACTCAATACATTATAGCCATTTGTTAGTCTTCTAGATGCTTACCATCACAAAATATTCCTTCAATCTTGGGCTCAGGATCATCAGCACAAAATATAAGCAGTGCTCAAACTTATGAAAAACAATATCTAGGAATGCTTGCCACACCTGGATTGATTCTCTATTTGGTAACATATTATCTACCTTATTGACCTTCACCCTTGAGCAATTGCTCAAAGAGACAGAGACACATCCAAAAGCTAAACAGATCCCCAGAAGGGAAAATAACAAAAAACATGTATATTCCCGACCAAATAACAGGGTTTGTCAATAGTATCTTAGTCAAACAACATTGTCATTAGCGAGCGTGAATTGTAACTTGTCTTCCTAGGCACGTCCCCTCTATAATTGGCCAGCACTTCAAGAATAAGAACGCATGATGTTTTGTCCCAGAAGAAAAACAGCAGAACATTTAGCACAACCTTATTACTCACTGAGCCACAGTTACATTTAGAATGGGGTAATTGCCCCTTCATAACGCATCACTTCTAAGCAAACACCAACCAGAAATCAGAAAATTTTCATGCACGACAAACAACAGTTAACCCAAATCCGGACATCTAAACAGCCTAAACCCGCAGTAACCGAAGACTAACCAAATCAATGATTAGAATCACGACATACATGCACTGGGACGTGGACACCCAGTTCCTAAGCCAAACCAAATAGCGGCTCCTAGCCCCGTGCAAACACCCACTGCACAGCCTTCAATTCAAAATATCCCCCCAAAATCACGGCGGCGGGGTCTAGAAGGTTCCGGAAGCTAGGGAGACTGGCTCACCTCGTTGAGGACCTTGGAGCGCTGCGACTTGTCGACGCTCTTGACGGCGAAGTACTCAATGGTCTTCTTCTTCCGCCCCTTGTATACCATCTTCCGCACCACAAATCCGCCCAAAAAAACACCGAAACAGTCAGCAAATCTGTCGCGCTCGAGCCATGGCCGGCTCGATCCGGGTGGATCCGAGGCGGGACTGCGGAGGACGGAGGGCGGAGGGCGGAGGGCGGAGGGCGGAGGGCGGACCGGCGGACCGGCGGAGGGCGGAGGGTGGCCGAGGGAGCGGAGGGCGGAGGGCAGACCGGCGGACCAGCGGAGGGCGGAGGGTGGCCGAGGGAGCGGAGGGCGGAGGGCGGAGGGCGGAGGGCGGAGGGCGGAGGGCGGAGGGCGGACCGGCGGAGGACGGAGGGTGGCCGAGGGAGCAGAGGGCGGAGGGCGGAGGACGGAGGGTGGACCGGCGGAGGGCGGAGGGTGGCCGAGGGAGCGGAGGGCGGAGGGCGGAGGGCGGAGGGTGGACCGGCGGAGGGCGGAGGGTGGCCGAGGGAGCGGAGGGCGGAGGGTGGAGGGCGGAGGGCGGAGGGCGGACCGGCGGAGGACGGAGGGTGGCCGAGGGAGCGGAGGGCGGCACGGTGTAGGGTGGCCGGGGGACGGAGAGCGCCGGTGGGAGGACGGAGCGAAGCCATGGAGGACAGCCGGCTTGCCGGCGCTGCAGATCGGCGGGGCCGGCGGCGCCTGGCCTATAGTCCTATATGCCTGTACTGGGGGGGCGGGGGTTGGAGACTTGGAGTCGGGGAGCTGGGGAAAAAATCAGAGAAAAAAAGAAAGGGTCGAATGACCGGATGGGCCGGACCAGATGGGCCGGAAATTGCCGTTTTTCTTATACGGAATTACCGATTCCATTTCCGGTTCCGACGGAAAACGCTGACCCGTTTCCGTTACCGTTTCCGCGTAAAAATTCCGTTTCCATTTCCGTACCGAAAATTACCGTTTCCGTTTCCGTATAATAGCTTCTGTTTTCGTTTTTCCCGAAAACGGACGGAAATATTCCGTTCCGTTTTCAACCCTAACTGTCACCATCAGCAGTGAATCACTTCCTTCCATGCCTGGAATATCTACGGGTATTTGAGTGTGGTAGCTTGTCAGCGATTCTCAATCTTCCTGGCATCCCTACCGAATGAGCCACAACTATACTCATCTCTCCAAGATGTTGAAATTATGGGTTGTCCTACTATAAAGAAGCTCCCTAGATGCCTGCAGCAGCGATTGGGTAGAATCGATGAAAAAGTTCTAGATGCCCGTTATGAAGGTACGCATCGGTTTCTCTCTTTGCCACATTTCAGCAACAAATGCAAGCATCCATCCATGTACCTCGTCATCTTCCGTTAGTTTTATGTTGTTTGGAGACATATGCGAGCTGGAGTACTCTAGGCATTTAATTAGTTCAAAGATGTGTACACTATACCCAAGAAAAATCATTGTAAATCCTTTTCCCCGTCCAAAAAAACAAAACCAATTTCCTAATAATTGTTTTAAAGTGGATCACTTATCAAGTTAGAAAAACGGACGTGGCGGTAGAGGGTGCTGATTTTGTGTGTAGCAGCCAACATGTGTTACAATGAGTATTAAATGAAAGAGTTAGAGAGCGAGATATATAGCATGAGTAGTGCAAGCCAAAATCAGAGCAACTCTTTTTTACCCTAAGATATTCGTTATTTATAATGCTTTTGTAGTATGAAGGTTCATGCTATATTTTTTTAGAAAATGAAAGCTTTATTTAACTCTTATTGTCACACCGAGATGATACAACCATAAGAAT
This sequence comes from Stipa capillata, assembly GCA_019208055.1. Taxonomy (NCBI): domain Eukaryota; kingdom Viridiplantae; phylum Streptophyta; class Magnoliopsida; order Poales; family Poaceae; genus Stipa; species Stipa capillata. The sequence goes on along the minus strand of JAGXJF010001025.1, from coordinate 121,625 downwards.
TCACCTCTGACCTGTGCATAACTAGGATACACACAACCAGCACTAAAAAACAAGACAGACTAAAAAAGAAGACATGAAAAGGCCGAATAGTGCCAAACGCAAAACCAAACTACGGAGGAGTAGCATCGAGTCGGAAGCTATGCTGCCAACCATGTCAGGTAAAACATGCTCTGATCACCTGCTCTAAACGCATACAAGCCATTGTAACCGTATCCTGAGATGCAAGCTTCTGGAGCACAGCCCACATACGAAGCTAGTGGATACATAAGTAGGTTTATGCTTACATTAATTTGTACATATTTGTTCTGACATCTTCGGTGATCTGTACAGTAATGCTATCTAAACCAAAGACATGGAATGAGACACCGAGACTAGTCAGTGAGAATAGGTTTGGTAAGCAGCTACAAATAGCAGCAAGAAAATGCCGACGGAATATGAAGGTGGTTTGTAATATCAACACTGTGTGGAACTCTGAATCCTTTATTCTTTGCATGGATAAGCTAGTGTAATTACTATGGAAATCACAATGCTTGTAACACTATTTGCCATTTTTATGTTCAGGGCCTAAACTACTGTACCCGAAGAAATGGAAATCACCCGAGCTCTGAAGAAAGTTGTTAATAAAGGTAGGATTAATTACTCCCGAAACCCCACAGGTTTATTTCGATAAAATGCATGAGCCATCACTATATTTTGAGCTTTATTCTGGTGTTGATTGTTTATGGCTTCTTTGTAGAATTGTGCGCTCACGTACAGATGGAGAAGTGCTACTGCTGACTTGGAGTAGAGCTATTCCCTTTCAAAACTTGCCATCCTAAATGGAATGCCGATGTGAAGTTATTGCCTTCACAACCATGGATACAACCGCTGCCACCTCTATTTACACTACTTCAACTACATTCAGTGCTTAAGTCATAAAGAATAAGAGGAGGTCCGTCAAGATCTTCAAGAACATGCGAGAATTCAAGTCCAAACTCTTAATAGGAGGAGGGAATGAAGTTCATGTGGCTATGACCATGTACCACATGTAGGTACTGTATAAGTAGTCTTCTCACGTCACTTTTGGTCCAAGAAGAGTTAGAGATAAAATCACATAAGATCTAGACTCTGATTCAGATTGCTGAGACAGTCCTGACTTCAAACGTCTTTATCTCGAGCATACAGAATCTAATTTGAGTGATTTTAGACTCTTTGGAAAGCTTATCTCGTGCTCTTTCTAACCTGTCTAACCCCATTTTTAAATTTCTTACGAGCAGATCACAACTGCCAAAACAATCCGAGACTGCCTTTGTAACAGATCACCTCTTATCTTATATACCCCCATAGGATTCTCTCTTTAGTTTTGGGTTTCATTGAGTTATTTAGCTACTACTGGACTACTGCCTTATTTAGATCGCCAGTAGAATCCCAATATATTTTCTTCTATCTCTTATACCAATTTAATACTCGCAATTTTAGCTTGCAATTTATCATAGTTCTTGCTGGTTCTTCAGTTGCTTGTAGGAACTCGAACTTCATTGTTCAGGTTGATCATGCCTACGGCAAGGTCAATAATCATCGGAGGTTAATTTAGCGATTGCTAAGGCGTATCGTCGTGTATGGTATAGTCGGATCATCAAGGTCAAACTCCACCAAACCGTTAGTTACCTTCGTCTCATCGAAAAATCAGGCCCCCGTCTCATCAAAAATCCAAATGAACAACATATATGACTTGATTTAGAAATCTATATTGTTTGCAACCCCACTGTAGCATTGTCTTTTGTACAATGCTCCTTCAGATCCTTTTTTCTCTGAATCTGACTTATGCCAATAGTTTAACTGTAAATTTAGAAAATCTAAAATGAGGTTACCTTGGTTGCAATTTTTGAAAGGGAAAAATGTAAGCCAAAACCCATCTTAGCCAATTAATTTTTGTTTGGTCCTCCGTAGCCAAATGCAAGCGTCCATGTGTGCTTTTGATCAAACTGAGCATATGGTCTATATAGAGTGTAGGAAAGAAAGACCCATCTAATAAAAAAATTGATATCATAAGATAAATAATTCTTGATTTAGTGTCATGGAGGATAATACTACTCTTCTTGAAAGTGTTCTATTGTTAACTCTAGCCCATGGAGGCATTTCATCAAACATGTTGGATATTTGTGGACATGTCCACAATGGATTATCTAAAAAATTGGGCTGCATTGATTTGCACTAAAACCTGAATTGAGACACCAATTAAGATGGATTCTTGATGCAAACTTCGCAAACTCATTTGGAATCGATGGATAACCATCTGAAAATTTGGATAGAAATTGAGTGGAGCGCTACTTCACGTTGCAGGCGCAACAGCATCGCCATTGCCTTGATGGGTGAGCTCGTCGGGACCAGGCCCTTCCCTCGTGCAGCGCCGCCATGTTGCCCCGTGTAGCCACCTCGGTTGGAGAATTTTGAAGCTCCAAAACTTAGAGGTCGACAAAAAGTAATGCCGAAATTTGCCTCACCAGAATTAAAATTGAACAGAAATGGTGGGTTCTTGCACATTGCAATGATTTTCCTTCATGGAGATGGAGGCATAGGGATCTGCTCAGCTCTCTGCTCGTCACGGCTCCTGGTGACTCACGGTGGCGAAGCGGGGCGGACACTCTTCTAGGAGCAGAGGAAGCGGGATACTACTGCTCAGGCTGCTTAGTCTTGCTGTAGCAACAGAGTCTGAATGAGAACATAGAGAATTTGTGTCCTCATCATGGCTGAGGTGGCAGCGGTTGTATCCTAAAGGGATGGCGCCCGCCAGCGACAAGGACCAAGCGTCGCCAGTCGCTCCGGTGCACGGCTTCATGGAAGACGGCCACCGCCCCCTCAGCGTCTATGAGCGCCTAGGCCGCCGATCCGAGATCCACCACTTAGCCGCTTCCGCTGCTGAGCGCGAACTAGATGGGGGAGGCTGGCAGGTCGCCGTTTCCTGCAACAGCATGACCGTCGAGGGCGTTGCAGACCCGTTGTCAATCCCCGGCACCCTGTTGCCGACCATCGCCGGATAAAGCAAGATCTCACCGGGAAATGCTTCAGGTGCTTCGCTAACGATCATCTCGTTGCAGAGTGCCACAACGCAGTCAGGTGCGCGCGTTGCCACGCGTATGGCCACTGGGCAAGGGACTGCAAGCATCCGCGCTCGCCCTCAGGCTCGGAGGTCCCGGCAAAGCATCCGCGTGGTGCACCACTGGCAAGCAAGGATTTTGCTACTGGTTTAAAAAAACCAGCCATTTACCGTCCGAAATTTTCCAAATTTCAAACGGTGTTTGATAAAATCTATTGAAATAGATCGAATGTACATGAGATTTTTTCAGAACATGACTTTTTTTTCCGATATGGACCTGTCTCACGGGAATCCAGTAAAACCGGTTACCGGTCGGTTACCAGAAAATACCGGCCGGTAACCAAAACCCTGTTGGCAAGATAGGCCTCATCCTCTTCCTCAAGTGTCACAGATCCCCTCTAGCCCCTAGTGCCACCCACCTTGGACAGCTCACCCGCTGTGCCCGACACCCCGACACCCAAGCTCGCCCGAGACCTAGTTTGTGAGCCAGGCACCCCCATTGGGCACCCTTCTTGACGACCAGAGCACAGCCTCTGTATCTTGCCGCGCTCCGTGGAGCTATCCGAGATGGAGGCCAGCTGTAGTCTGCAGTGCTTGCTTGCATCATCGGCACTCGGCCATGCGTCACAACCCTTGAGGTCGCCGTGGTCCTGTGCAATGTTAGTAAACCTTGTGCACATGTATCTTTGCTGTTTTATTCTCGTGTTTGTTTACATAGCAATAGAATGCGTGGCGTGACTTGTGCAGCTGTGCATGTTGGAGCTCGAGGCATGCATGTCCATGTCCAGAGCGCGTCCTGCGAACCGCACGGCATGATCCACACTTATGGGACGGCGCGAGTCACACGGGATCATGGCGCACGTTCAGCATGGCATAATAGCCACAATTAGTTGTTGATTCCTTTAAATAAGAGGAGAATAGAAAGAACAAAAGCTGGAGCAGCACAAAATCTCTCTCGTGCCAAGTGTTTATCCAACTCTCGTGTAAGCTTTAGCTAGGCTTGAAGTTGTCAATTGGTATCAGAGCCACGTTGAGAGCTCTGGGATCATGGCATCAGTACCAGCGCGTGTAGATAACTCCGCCACAGGAGTGCAGAAGGAGTCGGATGAGGCGTAGCGCCTACCGAGGGCATGAGCTGGTGGTAGCTGAGCGCGTCGTACGCGAGAGCAGCAGCTCCGTTGTCTACCCCGTGCTGACGACGAGTGGACACTTGTCATACAGGTGAACCTGGAGGCCCAGGGTCTCTAGGAAGCCATCGACGGTGATGCGTTGTTCCACGATGACAAGATGGTGCTGGCGGCGATTCTGCATGCTATATCGCCTGACACGCTCAGGAGCATTGCTATCAAACAGACAGCGAGGGAAGCCTGGGACATGATCAAGGTGATGCACATGGGTGTCGATCTTGTCCGCGAGGCTACGGCGCAACGACCATCGACGCTTTCAACATGCGCATCACAACGCTTGTCAACAACCTCCGCACACTCGGGGAACAACTCGATGATGAGAGAGGGTGGTGAAGAAGTTCCTGCGTGTTGTGCCCCCACGGTACAGGCAGACTGCCCTCTCCATCGAGACACTTCTTGACCTCGACGACGTGGTGACACCAGGAGGGCGATTACTCCTCACGGAGGAGGAATGGATGGCGCACTTGCAGCAGCGCGAGCTAGGCTCGGGCGGGAGCGGAGCCAACGACACAACGGCAACGAACGGTTTGCGCGATTTGACCAAGGTAAAATGCTATAATTGCAACAAAATGGGACATTTTTCCTGCGACTGCCATGCGCCTCGGAAGGAGCGCAGGGAGCGTGCCAACATCACCAAGGTTGATGATGATGAGCCTGCACTACTGTTGGCTCATGTGTCCATGCTCACCATTGATGACAACACTGAGCACGTCACTGAGCACGTCATGCTCAACGAGGGACGTGCCTGAGCACACCTTGGCTACGAGGAGGACCGATAGGAGGGCACATGGTACCTGGACACCGGAGCCAGCAACCACATGTCCGGTGACCGCAACGTCTTCGTGGAGTTAGATGCTGGTGTGACTTGCACGGTGAGCTTCGATGACGTGTCCACCATCGAGATCTATGGCCGTGGCATGGTCATCTTCACGTGCCACAACGGCGAGCATCGTGTGCTCACGGGGGTGTATTACATGCCCCACTTGTGCAGCCACATCGTGAGTTTGGGCCAACTCGATGAGAATGGCTGCCAAATGGTGATCGAGGATGGCGTCCTCACCCTGCGTGACCAACAACAACAACTTGTCACCAGGGTTAAGCGCACCAGCAACCGGTTCTATGTGCTCAGCCTCACCATTGCACAACTGGTGTGCATGTCGGTGCCCTACGATGATGACGCGTGGTGGTAGTATGCAAGGTACGGCCACCTCAACTTCCACTCACTGCACAAGTTAGCCCGCAAGGCATGGTTCGCGGCCTCCCACACATAGATCAAGTCGATCAATTGTGTGAGAGCTGCCTTGTTGGGAAGCAGAAACGTAGCTCGTTCCCAGTGTAAGCCAAGTATCGGGTGAAGGACATCATCAACCTTGTGCATGGTTACCTCTGCGGAGCAATCACGCCAGCTATGCCCACAGGTAAATGCTACTTCCTGATGCTCGTGGACGACTGCAGCCACTACATGTGGCTCGTCCTTCTCTCAACAAAGGACGAGTCATCCACGGCGCTCAAGCGGTTTCAGGCTGGTGTCGAGGTGGAGAAGCGATGTAAGCTGTGCCGCTACGTACCGATCGTGGCAGCCAGTTCACGTCCACGGAACTTGGGGCGTACTTCTCTGACCGCGGTGTTGAGCGACAACTGATGGCACCCTACTCGCCAATACAAAATGGTGTCATTGAACAATGGAGCCAGACTATCCTCTCCATGGCATGCAACATGATGAAGGCAAAGAATATGCCCGGGAGGTTCTGGGGAGAGGCGGTGACAATAGCCGTTTTCATCCTCAGCCGTGCCCCGACTCGCAGCGTCGAGGGCATGACACCGTATGAAGCATGGCATGATGAACGACCACCAGTGCACTTCCTGCGCACCGTAACAAGCTCGATGACAGGAGTGTGCGCATGGTCTTCATCGTTTACGAGCCTAGATCCAAGGCGTACTGTCTATATGATCCTGCCGGAAATCGCGTCCACGTCTCCAATGATGTGGTATTCGACGAGGCGGCACAATAGGACCGGGAGGCACATGGCGACCCTAGAACGGCAAGCTCTGGTGACATGTTCACTATTGCATATGCAGTGTACACTATGTGAGGCACAAGACACGGGAGTGGCACATCGACACCACGTGCGATGCCGAAACACGTTCCCAGTCCGGTGCGGCACATGTCTGCTTCCGAAGCTGCCGCGCACTCGCCAACATCCTCAGCTCTAACACCAACACCAGACAAGACCATGACGGCCGTGCCAACGACACCCGTTGGAGACATCTTCGATGACACTGATGATGAGCCACGGTGTTACAGAACCGTATCGAGCATCTACGACACGACAGCACCAGTCGAGCTCGACCTGGTAGACCTACTGCTCTTGGTTGGTGATGAACCAGCCACGTTCCTGGAGGCAGAGCAGGAGAGGTGTTGGTGTAAGGCGATGCTTGAGGAGATGACCTCCATCAAAGAGAAACCGCATGTGGCACCTTGTTGACGTACCACCCCCGGCCACCGTCCGATCGGCCTGAAGTGAGTGTTTAAGGTGAAGAAGGACGCACATGGGAACGTTGCCAAGTATAAAGCATGACTCATGGCAAAGGGGTACGTGCAGCGGCAGGGAGTGAACTTTGAGGAGGTGTTCGCGCCCGTAGCATGCCTCAAGTCTGTCCGACTATTCATCGCTCTCGCTGCGCATGAGGGCTGGCCGGTGCACCACATGGACGTGAAATCAGCCTTTCTCAATGGCGAGCTCAAGGAGGAGGTTTACGTTGCACAACCTCTTGGTTTCATTGTCGATGGTGAGGAACAGAAGGTGTACAGGCTCGACAAAGCCCTTTACGATCTGCGCCAAGCCCCGCACATGTGGAATGCCAAGCTTGACAACTGCCTCTCCGCGCTCGGTTTCCATCAGAGCATGTCGGAGCATGCAATGTACGCGCGCAACAACGACTCGACTCGTCTTCTCGTGGGTGTCTACATCGACGACCTGGTGATCACGAGTGCTAATACGCGGGAAATCAGCACATTCAAAGAAGACATGAAGGCTCAGTTCAAAATGAGTGACTTAGGATTGCTTAGCTTCTATCTAGGCATCGAGGTGAGCGAAGACAACAACGGCATCATGTTGAACTAGGCGGTGTAAGCGGCAAAGATCCTCGAGAAGGGCGGCATGGCGGGGTGCAACCCTTGCCATGTTCCCATGGAACCACGACTCAAACTCAGCAAGACGAGCACTGTGCCACCGACGGATGCCACGACGTATCACAACATTGTCGGAAGTCTGCGGTACCTGGCACACACATGGCCTGACATCACGTTGTGTATGTTGGAGCTCGAGGCGTGTATGTCCATGTCCAGAGCACGTCTAGGGCACATCCTGCGAACCGCACGGCATGATCTGCACTCGTGGGATGGTGCGAGTCACACGGGATCATGACGCACGTTCAGCATGGCATAACAACCACGATTAGTTGTTGATTCCTTTGAATAAGAGGAGAATAAAAAGGAGAAAAGCTGCGGAAGTTTGAGCAGCACAAAATCTCTCTCATGCCAAGTGTTTATCCAACACTCGTGTAAGATTCAGCTAGGTTTGAAGCTGTCATGCAACACCTTCTAGCTCTCCTCTCACGAGTTTCTCCGTGCACGTACCACCATGCGCCAGAGGACTTCCTCATCCTGTTCTTTGACACTAATGTCAGAGAGCAGGTCACCGCCAAGCGTAGCCTCCGCTCATCCAGGTTCCGGCTGCTTCTCAAGCCGTGCTCTAGGAATCTCAGGTGGAGCTTGTTAGCCTCTGATTTCGCATGGACATCGAGCTCGAGGGTCTCCCAACGCAGGCCTGGAAACTCGTGATGGCGTAGACACTTCTCGCTCCTTCTTACTGGATCGAGCGCCTTGCACTGGAGATGCGTAGTCGCGCGGAACTTTCATCGTTTAGGCCCTCGACGTGGTCAACCAACCCCGACCTCATCCCCAAGACAACGGACTTGCTCATTGTCGAGCCTGATGACCACCCTGGAGACAACAACTTGAACATGGCCGAGCCATTTGAGAAGAAGACCCTGCACTACCCTATCTTGGATCCTGCCAATGAGGAGCCTCCACATGCACTGAACAAAGCCGTATCTCCACCACGGTCCCACCTATTCCTGGAGATGACACCTGTTTTTTCTTCTAATTTTTAGGGTTTAAGCAGTCGGGTTAACTCCGCAGTTGTTGTCACACCCTCACAGCACAGTGGGTGTCTGCGTGCATCTATAAAACCGACATCGCACTGTAATCCTTGATCGCTGGCCCCTTGCGACCCCTTCCATTCTTCACTCATACATCTCTTCCTCTCTTACTTTGTCGAGCAGGTGTGCGTAGCGACCGTACAAATAATTGAATAAGGCTGTACAAACAATCAAAGGTACTGGAACATCAAAGACCGTTGTATCATCAAGGGTGTTGGATCATCAAAAGGTATTGGATTTATCCGCCTCAAGGGTGCTAGTGCACCTAATGTGCCCGTCTTTACAATAGACTTATCCGCCATTAGAGAAAATCACATAGTTTGTAATTTGATTAAGCTTTTAACTAAACAAAATCTGGCCATCTAAGCTGCAGCTACTGGGTATTTTAAAAAGAAAAACGTCTGTGGGGGAGACGAATTTAGAGATCTGTCTCTCTTTCAGTCTGACCGGCATTTAGACCGGCCAATTAAATTACATGGGCTTCAACCTTGATAAGGGTGGCGCACCACCAATAGTAAGATTGTCTGAAACCAACCAGGGAAGGGTCGGTCAACTCTCCGATTTAGCAAAATTCAAGATGGCTTCGTTTTGGGTACGCTTTCTTACCACTTATGGTGACCGGCGGTGGAGGCTCGCTGATGATGACCGTAGTGGAGTCCGACCTAGGATCCGTGGCATCGCACAATAGGGTCAGCTGACATATGTCTGGTGACTAGGCTAGCGATTGAGCGTGTCGCCTACTTCTTGGCTCTTTTTATATCTAACTGAGAGACTTTATTACTGAAAGAGTCTTATAGCAAACACATAACAGAAACTAGAGTGCAGTTTGGCACTTCCAGTTTTGATAACGCACTCTGAATTTGACAAGTTTCAGAGTTGTGATTAAAGCCACTGCAAGTTGATAAACAGGATGTAGCATATTTCATTTGATAGGCTTCTTGAGCTTGTCTATGAGCCATCCTATTCAGCTGCCTTTCGATCTTGTAAATTCTTGTGGTCTCCTCCTGCATTTGATCAACAAAGTCTGCAATGAGCGGTCTCAAAGACCAATGTCCTGGTTCTTCCTGCGGCCTCCTTGCTGTAGCAGCTTTTGCAAGCGTTTCGTTGTCCGTCAGAAAGTTGACCCTGCATAAATTCAACTTTTTTGCCACATGACTTGCCAGCTGCAGAGCTTTCGCTTCAGCCTGGAGGGCACTATGTGCTGAAGATCTTGCTGCTATGTATATCGCCTTCTGTGGTCTCGCTTGAGGAATATGAACAAAGACTCCTAGACCTGCCTGCTGCTCACGATCTGCAAAAGAAAAATTTGCACTTACCAGATTCTTCCAAGCTGCATCTACAAAGATATTTGGCCCTTGCTGTATTCGCATTCGATCAATCCTGCAATAAGAAGGGATTTGAAGAGATCGTTCTTGCATTTTTTGTTTTGTCTGCAGCTCCTCCGTTTGTAACATTGCCTTTGCTGCATAAAGAACCTGCATTGGAGTCCAACTTTTTGCATTAAACAAATAGTCATTCCTCGCTTTCCATAGATTCCATAGAATAAGCGTGACATTTGCTATGGCTTCTCTTGTATTGTATACTCTGAGAATTTCTTGAATTGCCTTTTCAATGGAATCATGTCCTTGTTCCATTAGGCCTTCAATCCTGAGTCCTAAATGTGAAGCAAACCAAACAGTTTTTGCAAATTCACAAGAAAAAAAGAGATGATAATCTGACTCATCTTTATTACATCTCCTACATTCCTTCAGTATATGCTTCGATCTGCAGGCAGCTCTCATACCTGATGGGATGGCACCTCAAAGAAGTCTCCACGTAAATGTTTGCACCCTTGGTGGAACCATATTCTCTTTCCAAACTGCATTGAGGACCTGCTGAATAAAAGAAGAAATACTTGGCGGCAAACCTGTATTAACCTGATTGTGTCTAGCAGCATAGATTTTGTAAGCACTCCTTGAGGTACAAACTCCTGTAATGTTATGCTTCCACATGAGCATATCATCTTGTTGGGCTTGATTAATCTGAACCTTTTTTATTTCTTCATTTGTAGTTTCTGCAAATAATTGGTCAATAAGATTGCAATTCCAAGTTTTAGAATTAGTATTCCATAAGTCCTTGATAGCCGCAGGATATATATAATTTCGATTTTGCGGTTTAAGATTAAGATATATAATTTCCCAACTATTGATCCAAGGACTGTTCCAAATACTTGAATTACCATCAAAAATTTGCATTGTACACGCTGCAGCTAGATCCTTTTTAATTTTCGAAATTGAAGACCAGAAAGCAGATTTCGGAACATTACCTTTACTTCTCCAGAAAGAGGTATTAGAATAGTATTTTGCCTTAAGGATTTTTGAAACAGTGCTGTACTCTTCTGTGACAGTCCTCCAAGCCGCCAAAACCAGAAGACTTTTGTTTATGGCCTGCAAATCTCTGACTCCTAATCCTCCTTCTCTCTTTGGTTTACATATCTCAGACCATGCTTTGAGATAAAGAGGAGATCTTGATCCATTCTCCTCTTGAACTCCTCTCCACCAGAAATTCCTAATAATTGAAGTCATTTTTGCTAAAATTTTCTTGGAGAAAAGAATATTAGCCATGTAATAAACCGGAATGGACGAAAAAACAGAGGTTATTAAAGTTAACCTGCCTGCATGAGAGATCATATTAGCTTTATAAGAGTTTAGTTTTATATTAAATTTGTCTACCACAAATTGATAAGCCAAGGATCTATTCCTTGCAGGTAGGATTAAAGGATGCCCTAAATGAGTCATGGAAGGATTAATATCAGGAACAGGGAATAAGTTTTTAATTTGTTGTTTTGCATTATTGTTGACATTCCTACTAAAGAAAATGGAGGATTTGTCCCAATTAGGAGTTTGTCCTGATTGCCTGCAGAAATCATGTAACACGTTCTTGATTATTGTTGCATCTTGATTGTCTGCTCTCCCATAAACGATGAGGTCATCTGCAAAAAGCAAAGAGTGGATTGCCGGGCAATTTGGGCCTAAGGAGATACCTTGCAGCTGTTGTTCTTGAAGAGCTTCTTGAAGTGATATTGATAGTTCATTGACTGCCATAACAAATAAGCTAGGAGACATTGGGCATCCCTGTCTTATTCCCCTATGGTTTCTAAAATTTCCAAAAGGAGCTCCATTGATAATAACTGAGAAGGAAGGTGTTGCAATGCATTGATAAACTAAAGATATGAAGTGTTCTTTGAATCCCATTCTATGCATAGCAGTTGCAATAAAGCTCCACTCCATTCTATCAAAAGCTTTAGCAAGATCTATTTTAAGCATAAAAGCTTGAGTTTTCCAGGAACTAAGAGCAAAAGAATGAGATATTTCTTGACCAATAATTATGTTATTAGATATTCGCCTTCCAGATATAAAAGCCTGCTGAGTGTCAGAAATAATAGAAGGTAAATGATTCTTCATTCTATTAGCCAGAGATTTTGAAATTATTTTGTAAATGACGTTACAAAGGCTAATAGGCCTAAAGTCTTGAGGAGAAGTAGGACTTTGCTTTTTAGGAATAAGAGCTATATTGGTGTTATTAATCTTTGGAGGGAGGATACCTTGGGTGTAAAAATTCTGAATTAACGTAGTGACGTCTTCTCCTATCCATTTCCAAGTTTCTTTGAAAAAAGCTACATTTAGTCCATCTGGTCCTGGCGAGGCATCTCTCTTCATCTCCTGTATGATCTGTAAAAGTTCTTCTTTTTGGGGGATAGAGTTAGTATAGTCATCCTCTATTAAATTATTGACGTTGTTGTGAGGAGTAAATCTTTGAGCATTTGGAGAGGAAGTAAAGAGATTCTGAAAGTAAGTAATGAAACTATTTGCTATTTGTTCAGGATCATAGACAAATTGATTTTGACTATTTTTAATGCTAACAATCCTATTTTTCCTTCTTCTTTTGAGAACAGAATTATGAAAAAATTTAGAATTTCTGTCACCATGCATACTCCAGTGTTTTTTTAGCTCTTTGTTGATAATATTGGGTAAGTTTAGTAATTGTACCTTCATACAGACTTACCAGTTGTTGTTCCTTCGTTTGATTTTGTTTTTCCACAGGTTTCTCTTGTATTTGCTGAATTTGCTTATGTAGATCTTCTAACTGCCTTGGTAAAGGTTGTTTCTTTTTGCTCCAAATCTTCAGCTCCGTTGCAAGATGCTTAGTTCTGATATGAAAACTGTGATTAGAAGATTGATTCCATGCCTCTTGAGCTTTTCCTAATGCAAATGTTTATAACTTACCCATAATTTTGAGTGATCATGCTCCTGTTTTAACTGTCCTCCACTCCACTTTAGCTAGACCAAAAGCTTATTTCAAATTTGAGAATTGGTGGCTTTTGGAAGATAACTTTCAGGGAAAAGCTCTTTTTATATCTTAGCGGGTACTTCTGGTCTCATCATGGTTTAATATAAAAGCAGACAATTTATAAAATAATTGTTTATACATCTTAAATTCAGAATGAAAAGCGCTTGTCCAAATGAGGAGTGGCAGGGTATGTAACACGATCGCAAGGAACTGCACTCGTCACGTTCTGTCCAGCCGAACAGCGTCTGCTTTGTTTTTTTTGTTTTTTCTCTCTCTCATTGAGCCACTTCGCCTCCATCCAAGATGACATCCACTTCCCTCTCTCTCCGTTCTCCGGCCTCCGTCTCCTTCCCCACTGCCACCGGAGTCTGCAGCAGCACCCGCCGGGCCCAACCGTTGGCCCCCAAACTCTTCCGCTCACCACTTCCGCCGGCGGCTACGCCCGCAGTACCGCGCCGGCTCCTCCTGCCGGTGGCAGCCGGCATTTGGGACTTCCTCTCCGGCGGAGCGGGCGACGCAGTCGCCGCGTCCCTCGCCGTCCGGAGAGGCATGCAGCTCTTCAAGCAGGTAGGAGGATAAGGAAACCTCCTTTTACGTTATTTTCCCCACCCCCTTTCGGTAATTGCATAGGAGCTCCGCCCATCACACAAGACCAAGACATTTTCATGTGGTTTTCAGAAGCTCGGAGCAGGTTTTTGTAAATGACCTTTTTCTTTCGCCTTTGCTATCTCTGTCATTGCATTTGCAGGGAGATGTGGTCGGTTCAGTGGCGGAGTTCGACCAGGCGATTGAGTTGGATCCACGGCAGAAAGCATGTACGTGTGCTTCTTGCGCGCCTACGCTTGTGTCATTTCAATTGTGTGCTGCGTGCTTCCCTATGTTTGTGGGTGAAGAAGATGACTAGCTGCAGATATGTGTCTCTGTGTTTTCCAGATCTCTGGCAAAGGGGGCTTTCATTGTATTACCTGGACAGGTGCATAAGCATGACCCAATTAGTTAGTAATCAGGCTAGCGAGATATGCAATTGTCCGTCGTTTTATTGGTTGGACGCTTATAATAGGTTCGAACAAGGTGCGGAGCAGTTCACACTGGATGTTGCTGCCAACCCCAATGACACTGAGGAATCGATATGATGCTTTCTGTGTGAAGCTCAGCTGTATTGGGTAGACGAAGCAAGGAAGCGCTTCTTGGAGGCAAGCAACTTTCATACTGATTGCTTTCGTCCACTGTAATTCAGTGTTACTGTGAAATGCATATATGACCAATATCGTCGGGCAAGATGCATGTATCTTCGTTAGTGTAGAATCCCAAGGAGTTTTGTAGAATTCCAAGGAGTTTTTCTTTCAATATAATTTTGAAACGCTGCTATCGATATGAACTGCAAGAAAAGTAGCAAGAAAACATAGTACCAGAGACCTTAGATACACTTCCCGCTGACTACATATATGGACGAAATTTCTGAAATTTGGTATGGATGTGAAATTTGGTAAAGACACAAGACATAACATGTCCCAGATGTAGGACTATTTGGTACTCTTTGCAACATTTCTCATGTCTCAAACAAAAGGGGCTGCAACCTGCAAGTGCCACTATGTAGAAAATGTTTGCAGTCATACTGATCCCTCATGTGAATTTAATTTTTCAGGTTGGTTTAGACCGAAGACCTGTAATGCGAGAAGCTTACGCCTTATTTAAAGATGGTGGGGACCTTGAAAAGGTGATTTTATTTGAAGTACAATGTATATATCTAATCCCTGTCTATGAATTTCTGTGGAACATTTACGTCCCATGGTTTCCCCTTGTCTCCAGTTAGCTTCAAATTTTTCTAGTACTTCGGATGGTGAATTCTTCTATTCATCATTATATTCTGGACTTTACTATGAATCTCAGGTACAAATGAATCACACAATGTTTCTTTGTACATTTGCGTTCCCATTAGGTTACTTTGCAGCTTTTGTAATGGTTCTAGCTGGACTAATCTGCTACAACAGGTATTTCAATAATTCATTTTGTTTCTTTTTAGAATGGTATGGACGCTGAAACATCTTTGTTTTCTAATATAGTCCGGATAGGCATAGATTACAAGTATATATAAAATCTAATTCACATATCACTGCAGGAAGAAAATAACTATTTGAAATGTAGTTCATCATATTATTTCTGGCAGTTTTCTATAGGTAGCAGACCGAGTAATTCCATATCCATAGTTTGTATTTGAACTGGAGCAGTTTACACATCTTGCAGCTACGCTAATGTAGTCTTCTAAGAAAACTTGTAGTCTCTTATCCATGGTTATCAACTTATTGCAATCAAAATTCCCTTTACTTTTATGAACATTTTGATAACCAAATTGTGTACTGTTTCATTCCATACTGAACAGAAGGATGCCAACTTGGCAAAGTCACACATTGTTGCTGCATGCAAGTCACCTTATGGATCAAGGTCCTGCTTTCCTTCCCCTTACAACCCGTCTGGAGTTCATATAAACTGAACTGACAGCTCGGACACGCTTAACTAACCCTATACTTCTTGGTTTGGTTCATTGTCAGTGCCACAACTGGACTCTTGAGTACCCGTCCGGAGTTCATATAAACTGAACTGACAGCTCGGACACACTTAACTAACCCTATACTTCTTGGTTTGGTTCATTGTCAGTGCCACAACTGGACTCTTGAGTACCCGTCCGGAGTTCATATAAACTGAACTGACAGCTCAGACACACTTAACTAAGCCTATACTTCTTGGTTTGGTTCATTGTCAGTGCCACAACTGGACTCTTGAGTGACAAGAAATCTTGACATACAAATGATCTAATCATTATTATTGGAGCCAGAAAATAGACATCACCTTGGTATATAGTCTTCCATGGCAAAGAATGTGGAGATATTTGGAATTGGAGTTCTAATTCCTATTCATTTGTAGACTTAGCAGGTAGTACACCGTCTTAATAGCTGCTAACATTAATCAATTATTCATGGATTTGCACTCGATGACTGACAGTCTGACAGAGTTAAGAAATTTGATTGGGATCATACTAACACTGTTGCTATCTAGAAGGAAAATATGCGAAGATACAAAAATTGGTAACTACTGGAAGGGAGCAAGACTAAAGTTTGGTTGTATGGCGTTCGACGCGGTTCCTTATCCTATTAGTATATATCTAAGAGATTGCTCGTTTGGGTTCAGTTGTACGTCCTCTTCGATGCAAAACATCTATCTACATTACAACACGATATTTTGTTTGTTGTCGGCTTTCATCTGGGAGCAATTAGTAGTCTCTGGCTATCTGCCCCCGAATAGACACCACCCGAAACAAGCCACATGGGATGGAGAGGCTGTGCATCCACAGCGGCGCGGCATGTGATGTTTCGTTCATATTCTGAATTCTGAATCATACGACGTTTTTGCATTTCGTATCTGCCATAAAATGTTTCAATTGCTTATCCAATTTCATACAAATGGAGTAAGAAGATATTACTTAAAATAAAGCCTCTGCATTGCACGGGTCAAGTGTAGCACTTTTACATACCTTAGTCTACACGAGGCAAATTTTGTATGCCGAAATAGTGAAAAGTTAGGAATGCCTAACAACGAGACTCAGCTAATTGTTCAATAGGCTACAGAATATTTCGAAAGAGCAGTTTACAGAAGATTCTGAACATATTATTATTTCAGAGCCTTGGAAGCCATGATCGCAAACGGAATAACAGAAGCAGCGACGCACATATGAGCAGAGAAAGAAGCAACATTAGCAGCTTTGACCATTGGACGCGGCACCGGCGTCCTGTGCGTCAAGAGCCTCCACCCAAGGCCTGTGATAACAGCTGAGGCGGTAAGGAATGTGAAGGCATGGTTGGAGTTATTGTTACCGAAGGTTGGTAGAGAGAGCGCCAAGAAGCCTGTAAAGGTGACCTTTGTCAGCTCCAGTGACGCCGGCTTAACATCTTCGTCCAGGGCCTGCTGGCCACCGTCGCCCTCACTGTCAAGAACTCTGTAAATCCATACAATAAACGAGACAAGCGACGGAACGAACACGTTCCCACGCCACCTCTTCCAGCGGCGCGAACGTGATCAAGAACACGATCGCGGTGAAGCCGACGGCGAGCACGATGTTCAGCGCCTCGACGATTTTGCACATGTCGGCTCTATCGTCGTGGTTGGCGTTCAGCGGAGGCACCGTGGTCACGAGCATGATGAACACGCCTACCACGCAGGTGAGGAAGCTCAACCAGAGCGCACCAAGCAGGTGCTCCGGCCCCTGTACGCCGGTGCTGCTGCTCTGTCCCTCCAACGCCAGGCCTTCCAGACCCAGGAACAGGAGCGCGGTGACCGCGGCCGAGAAATCGACCGAGGTCTCAAGCTTGCTTTCACAGCCCCGATACATCCTTGCGTCCTGATCGTGGTCGTTGCGCGTGCTCGTGTAGCAGCTCCACAGGGTGAAAGGCATCAGGGCCAGGGGGACGAGAACCAGCAGCCAGTGGGCGGTTCTCATGCTGATGAGGAGCAGGATGCCGCAGGCAAGGGCCATCAGGAGAAGAGCGGATATGTGGACGAGCAGCTTCGTGGCACGGAACAGGCGGCTGGCAAACCTGTCGGCGAGTAGCTTCGACAAGCAGAGGCAGAGGAACGGGAGCAAGCCGGCCTCGAGGGTGAAGGCAGCCAACAGGGAGATGGTGCCTCGTAAGGGCCCATCTCCTTTGCTCTTCATGTCAACCTTCTTCAGTGAGAGAGCAAGAAGAACTGGGCATACCATTACCACCACACCTTCGGTGAAAGCTCGCACTCGCTTCTTCATGGCGTCCTGACACAACACATGGCAGCGGCAACATGGGAAAGAAATGCAAAAGTATATGATGAAGTGTATGCACATGATGAACAGATGAAGTATAAAAGAAAATGCAAAACTATACGATGAAGTATATGCACCAATTCCCTTCATTCAAACAAGACTATGAAGAAAAAGGGAAATAAATTAGCTTCAAAACTGGATTCTTACCATCTCAGGTCAACCTAAGAAATAGAACGGAAGATTCAGCTGACCTCACGGAGTCCCTAGGAAATATTTCATCACGCTTCCTTAGTAGGCCAATATTGATGAGCGCGAACAAGTAGGATGAAACGAGAAAAACAAGAAGGGAAGAAAACATATATATCAAGTAAATTATCCTGCTTGAACCTTGGTAAGCTGCCGTTGCAGAAGCTTCAATGCAGCTGCAGCGCAGAAATCCTAACAGTGCCGACTGTCCATAACGGCAAACTCATTTGGCTGAATAAAAACTGGCAGGGCAACAGGCCAACTTATCATGACTGAACAATGTACGACTCCTGGTCAAGTCAATGTTTTTTTAGAGAACTGGAGGCGGAATCGCCGGCTGTCTCTTTCGAGTGTGACTTGTATGAACTCACCCATGTGGTACAATTTTACTGTGAACTTCAACTAGAAAATACCGGTGGCCAACCCGTGCGTTCGCACGGATTACTCTATAAAATGTCCGATATTATTGTTATCATTGTTATTATTGTTATCATTACTATTATTATTAATAATATTATTATCCATTTGTACTGTAAACAACTTTCAATTTTGAGTTCATAATCAATCATTCTTTAGCTCCTCCCTTATTATTTTTTAAATCAACCAGAAGATATATCATTTAGGAAGACGGTGGATGATTACATTGCTTTGGAAAACCTCAGAGCTGTATCAGGCTACACAACACAACATACAAAGCAAAACATATGGATCACAAAAAACATCTGAGAGTCGCTGAATTTACCGGCACGAGCCAGCAGTTTGGTCAGTAGAGAAGTCCGACGCAAAGCAGCTACCGAAAGCTTCAAGGGCATCCTTAAACATGCGGACCAGTGTAAAGTTTCAGAGATTGGTTTGTGAAGTGTGTAACCCTCTCGGCCGCCTTGCTTTATTTATATAGCCAAACGGCAGTTGTTACTAAGTTTGTTACATCAGATTACAACTTGATCTGTAAGACTATCTATACAAGAATTTAGTTTAAACATAGAGATAGAGACCATGTACTTACAAATATTTTAAAACTAATACAAAAAGGTCATTCCTCATCGGTTTTATCACTGACGGGCTAGAAGCAACTCGTCAGATGTACTACAGACCTCTGACGGATAGCTCATCTGTCGTGAGTGGTGATTTCACCATGCGGCTTAAGTGAGTGTCCCCAGATGCCACCATTGACGGGCAAACATAAGAGCCGTTAGTGGTAAATCGTACAGATGGCCCAAGAGGATTACTGACGGAATGTAGAACGGCTCGTCAGAGGTGACATGAGTAACCATTGATGGCCCGATTGGACAGCCGTCAGTATAAATACCACTGACGGTCGACATAAGGAGCCCTTAGCAAGTGTTAATGTTGTCAGTTGCAATGATACCACTGATGTCATAAGTTCTTACCAGTTTGTTCTAGACTATAAAAGCAGCTGCCTCCTCACCACTCACATTCTCTATTGACGGTCGCTGACTTCCCAACCGTCAGAGGTGCTTCCTTTATACAGCAGGGAACTCAGTCCAGTGTGTATGTAGACGATTCATAAATGGGACTCCTTGGTACTAGTCGTTAAAACCCGTCAATGCGCAGATGATTCATAAGAAAGATAATATATTATGGTTCATAATTTACATTGATGCAATAATAAAAAAGCTGAAATTAAAATAGTCCCCTTGATCAAAAGTCCTCCAGCTCAGCATCTTGATCAAGAGGATTCGGCTCAAGCCGGGTGGCAAGGGCGACCTACGTGTCTTAGATTGGACTTAAGTAAACAATGATCGCACGTGTTAATTAACGAGGACCCACTAGTCAGTGACTCAACCAAGGATAATGGTTCGGTTTTAACCAATCGACCGAGGCCCCTGTGTCCGTGGCTGACCTGTTGGGATCTAGCCATTACAGTCTCGCCAATGGCACTTCACGAGAACTCCAGCGAGGTCGTTCTTGCATTCCAATGGGTTCCAAGCCAGCGCTTTCATGCGTTCAGTTCCTGGGGCTATGCCGCGTTCATCTATGGTGGCCCGATAACCGAGAGATCACCGGAACATCACCGGTGATGAGGTCTAGTAGCTCGATATGGTGGTGCTCGACATAGAGGCACTTCGAGGATGCGCACATGCTCGGAACAAGGGGAAAACCAATTGGTGGCTCACTAGAAGCTTGTTGGTGGGCATAGGACAGTCTTAGGAGCTTGGGAGCATTGACTTCACCAGTGCCAGCGGACAGCGGAGCAGAGCAGTTGGGGTGATGAAATCCTTAGCACTTCGACCTTCAACTAAGGAGAGGGAAAGGTTTAGAAGAAAGATAGAGAGGTTTGGAACGGATTAGAATTGTAGATGGCTCACCAGAAGGCCCTGGCAATGGTGGTGATGGAGCTTAGCCAAAGAAGGAAGAGGAGGACCAGGCAGTATTATCTTTGTGGTTAGAGTGGCCGTGATCCAAAAGGGGATGGATGGCCATGATTGACTCCGACGATGATTGCGACGCATCCATTGCACGAATCACTGCACCGAGGATAGGATCAAGTGCGTTGTGGCCTAGTGAAGCATCTGCTGGAGTAGGAGGTGGCGCTCGTTGTTGGCGCAGCTACCACGTAGGAGCTAGCGTGGGGAGGAAGACGACGGACCTGAAGGTGGGTGTCCTGTCTCTATGGACGCATGCACGTGGGCGCTTGGGCTGGGTTGGCCAGCTGGGTTGGTTACAACCCAATTCGAGGTTTAGATTTTAGTTTTCTTTTCGGTTTTTAGGTTTGAATTTAGGTTTAATTTTTGAATTCAAACCAGATGAACTCCAATTTTTTTGAAAGTTTTACCAGAGATTCCTGAGAATATTTAGAACATATAAAATTATTTCCAGGGCCACTTTGCATGATAATTTTTTTATTAAAAATTGAAATTCAGATTTGGGTCCAATTTTAGGTTTGAACTACAAGGGCGTGATAAATTTATCCCAAAATTATGGGAAAATTTTAGAGGATTAGAAATATTTTATTGAACTTATATAAAACTTTTGAAGAGATTCCAACATTGGAAAATCTATCAGATTAATAAATCTTGGATCTGTCCATTAATTGAAATTAGGGTTTTGTTTGATTTTTCTAAGGTATTCTTGTCATTTTAAAAATTTAAAATTATTCCCATTTTCATATTCCTGCAAATGATGACATGACATGTCATGATGCACATGAACAAGCATATAGAAAAGGGAGGATGTTACAGACCTAACCCCAAAAAATCTCGACCCCCGAGATTTCAATTAAATTGAAAAGGAAGAGGGGTACGTCAATCGAAGATGATCTTCACATTCCCTGGTGGCTTCTTCTTCTAAGTGGTTGGACTTTGACGAACTTAATGTTGCATCTTTGCATTATCTGCTCAGTTTCATCAAGGATGCGGACTGGATACTCTCCATACAAAAGATCTTCTTCAAGATTGACAGGTGCCAACAAAATATTTCGGAATTGGATCTCGGAAACATCTTCTTAGTTGAGTAACATGGAAGACAACATGGATATTGGAAAGATGGCTAAAGTTCCAATGGGTAAGCAACATCACCTCGTGTTGAAAGAATGCAAAAGGCACCAATGTAACAAGGTGCCAACTTGCGTTTGATACCAAATCTACGAACACCCTTGAGACGAGTGACTGATGAGTCCATTTTGTACTTATTATTTTATCCATGTTTGATCCTAATTATTGAATTTTTATTGTATCAAGTCCTACTAATTGCTGATACTGACAAACTAATTGCCAGATTGTGCAAATCTTTCTTTTTGGACTTAATGTATGTAGGATTGTTGTAAAAGGAGCAAAATCATATATATTTGAAAACTACATGTGGAGAGGAGCACCCATGAAGAAACAAGCCCAGGTTGACCTTCGTCCCACTTGTCAAACTCTATGGCTAAGAAAATATTAAAATAAAAGAATTTAATATAATTTTCTTTACTAAGAAAAGATAGAAAATGGATAAAAATGCTTAATACTTGTAAAAATTGTAGAAAATTCATATGAACTCCAAATGAGTTGATTATTTTTCTAATTCATACTTTTATATGTAGAATTTAATGTTATAGGTTCCATTCATGTCCATATTAGGAAAAATTTCTAAATTCAAAATATGCCATTAAACTATAGAATTCAAATATGAAAATTTGAAAATTCATACTAGCTCCAAATGAAACCTAACTTATATGAAAATGTATGGTTTAACATGTATTGTTTCATGTTATTATTTTCATGCATAGCACTATTATACAACAATTTAAATTAATTGATATGTTAAATAACCCTAAAAATGACGTATGGACCTTAGAAAAATCATATCTTTAATTGTATCAATAAAAATGGAATGATTTGAATTGCATTAACTTCATAATTGCATTTCGTACATTCTAGAATGAACTTCATGCAAAATATCATCTCTGATTTTGCTGATATTGACTGATTGTCTTTTCTCATTGTTTTCTGGCATTTCAATATTGCTTTCAATAGAGCCGGGGAATGAAGGCTATGTTATAATTGATACCCAGCAAGTGAAGAATTCTAATAGCCATGCAAGCATGCTCACTTGTTAGAAATACTCCAATTAACTTATGTCATGCTTGGATAATGGATGACTTTGCTTGCTTGGATGTTTTGATTATGGTTGTTGCTCAAATATGTTGCTGGTTATGAGGAAAGATATGAGGAATCAGAGGTGGATGCCTACGATACTATGTGAACTACTGCGTGCAAAACTATGTGAACTACTATGAATTACTACATAAACAACTGTGTGAAAACTATGTGAGCTACAGTGTGAGCAACTATGTGAAGTACTGTGTGAGCAACAACTGTGTAAGCTACTGTGTGAGCTACGACGTGAGCTACTATAGGGGCTACTATATGAGCTACTATGTTATTAAATAAAATAAGAGATTAGTGGTGGTTATTCACTAATGCTCAGATTGGAAATGGAAGAAATTGAATTCACTGTCAAGTGGATAGCTTGAATTGAATGGATTTGCTATGTTATGATGATCTTGATATGAATTGTTTGTGTATTCATCTAATTGTTCATGCCATGCTCAAGTTGACTTGAGGGAATTGAAAAGTGTTTGTTGTGATGTTTGTCATATGGATCAACTATGTTTGATTATCAAGTTGTTATTTGATTAAATTGAATATGCCATGGTAAGATAAGATGAATGCCATGTGTAACTCTCTTTATCATGATAGGGTTGAGTTAAGATGAATTGTTTACCTTGTAGTGTATTATTCCATGTCATGCTTAAGTTAACTTGGAATGATAATATAAGCATCTTGTGAGCATGAGAGTACTCATTTGGGAATTGCATTCATGCAATTATTTCTAGTTTAGAGGAACGTCATGATCTGTTCGTATTGAAAATGTGTGCAACTTGCTTGTTTCCCCGGTCGGTGATCCTCTAGGCTTGCATAGCTTTTGGGAGATGGAATGGGTTGTCATTTCGATGTTTTCATAATGTTTCTGTTGCTGTTTGAGACTTTATTTTTGTGGTGAATGACCTTCAGGTCACGTTTAATGTAAGTTAAATAATTGTCCTGTGTATGGGACATGATTATCTATATGTAAACCCTTTTCTATAGAGTTTTGTTGTGATATGCAAGTTTTTTATATGGCTTCCCATACACCATGAGTGTATGATTTGAAGTGTATGTGACTACCTTAAAGAATTAGTGTTGTTCTTTCTTTCATTAAGTGTGACGAGTATCCGTTCAGTGACCCGCTAGTTGTGATGCGCTGGCTGGCTAGGTAGGGTGTGGGTGGGTACCGGTCTTTCGAGCGACTCACTAGCCTTAGGGTTAGGTTAGAGTAAGGGTACAATCGTCGGGCTCCTTTGAACTTATTGTGCTTAGTGGACTTGAGAAAGACGCTAAGTCTTTAAAGGGTTTTGGAATCGCATTGTCACACCCCTTTTTTGTAAACCCGCTTACCAGCATAATTACATGTGTATTAGACATGTTTATAGACTTACATGCATCCAATATACCCAACCCTGCCCAACACGCACTCCTCCGGACTAAAACCTAACACGGAAATAAACCCTGACTTAACACACGCACCGTATACGCCGCTGGGTTTACGGCACCTCACCACCGAGTATACCTAAGCGAAGGAGGGAGAGTCCACGAGAGTTCCCCATGACCCTCTCCACCTTGCCACACCCAGAAAACCCTAGTCCCCTCGACCCGACCGTTCCTTCCTATTTAATTCCTATTTCCATCAAAACCCTAATCGCGAGATCTAACCTTCCTCGACCTCTCTAAAAATTATGAATAAATTCATGGAGCGACCTAATATCATATACAACTCAAGGGTGAAATAAAATAGTTATGTCCAATTCAAAAATATTATTGAACAGAAATAATAAATCCTAGGGCAAGAATGCACGTTGCACTACGACCCCAACAAATAAGTTCCAGAAAATTCCGATAAAAGTACACGATGACCCTCTCAGCTCCAGGACCCCATCTATACAGGAACATAGTCATGACCAGTTCAGAAATTGCGAGAGAACGCCATCGAACACCTTGGTTAAATTAGCACCCTCGCATGAAATGAGAAGCAAACACGAAGTATTTCGTACCCAGTTAATCGTGAACCCTTTCCTTGGCTACCTGAGCACAGCCAAGGTCACATCCATCTAACAGTGCCAAGTTTGTCCCATCTATTCTTACTCTAGCGTTTGTCAAGTCAAGTCACTTAGAGTTGTCAAGTCTTGGCATTGGTATTCGGTGTCACCTCTTATTGTAGCCATGCACAGCTCACCATTAGACTCCCTAGCATGCTTGGCAACTAGTGACCATGTCCTGGCAGGCTCATGCCACCTCATGCCGCTCCTGGCAAGCTCGGACACACCGAAAGCCGATCGGTGCGCGCCCAGGCTATGCACCGGCATGCCGCCGTGCAGCTCCCCATGCCAAAGCCGCTTCCCCGTCGCCTGGAACTCAGGCCACCGCGCCACCTCATGACTGGCCTCACCTCAGCTCAGCTCCAGCTGGACGTGCACCGGGGCATGCGGGCATGCACACCAGCAGCCATCAACTGCGCCAGCCGTCGACTTGTCCCGCGCCGGCCGTCGATTTGTCCTGCGCCGTCCGCCGAATACATCACCGCCAGCACATCGCCATGCGCCATGGCTGTCCCTCTGCCCCTCCCCGTGGCCTCGGCCTCGTCCCGAGCACCCGGACAAGTCCCATCGTAGGGAATAGCAGCCATGCCAGCTCCGAGCTTCACCGGCTGAGTTCCCGCTCCGGCTATAAAAAGCACCCCGAGCATCCCTTCTTTCCACACCTAGCCTCCCATTCTTCATCCAAGTCACCTGCCAAAACTCCATCTCCACCCAAGCAACCGCATAGCTCCCCTCTAGCTCAAGAATTCCGATCGCTGCCTTCACTCTCCACCTCAAGTCCTGGCTACCGCCTTGACTTACCATCGGCACTCCGAGCAGGACCACGAACCAAACCCAAATCCATCCACCACAGCACGTGCTCTGTCCTCTCCGCTTCCCCGAGCTAACTCCAGATACCTCAAGCTCCCATCGTAGCCGGAAGCCCCGACTTGGAGAGCCCTAGCGCCGCCGGTAGCCCTTTTAACCCGAGACGCTGCCGCCACCTTGTTCCAACCGAACCTCACAACGACCACCCGAGCAGGTAAGCCACCGAGCCGCTGTGATGTGGGCCAGTCCACCGGTTGGACCCACGGCCAGGTAATGAACGCGTCCGGACCAAGATTCCCGCCTCCTTGCAATTAAAACGGCTTTGATTGAGTTCAAACCAACTCCCCGCGCCCGACCGATTAAATGCACCCCGGCCATTTCCGTCTCCTACACACTGATGGCGCACTGATGATGTCAGAAGCGCACTTAGACCGGTTTTTCTGATTTTAGAACCAAACCCTCACCGGTTCGACCGGTTCACCATGATTTAGGCCGGTTCTTGGAATGATTTTTCTGGTTCTAGAATCCTTGAATTATTTTCAAACTTTTGGTTCAAAAGAAATTGAAACTTGAAACAAATTAGAAAGCATTATCGGTAGAGATAAGAATTAGATTAATCTTTACCTTTTCTTTAATTGGTTCCACATACACTATATACATATATATATATGCAAACTTCAGCTCAATAAGGATTCTATATCTCTCCAAATACTAGAATGGCTACAACACTCGTTGAAACAATAAGAATAGTGGTATTAAACGCATAACCCTAATAACCTGGCTTCCTTTTCCCTAATCAAAAGCATCGTCATTTTAGGTGACATATACACGTATACCCAAGGTCTAGGGCATTCTTTGTACTCGTAAACCTAAACCCTAAGACTTTGAAGCCTTACCATTAACCTAAAACCAGATATACGTGTATATATATATATATACCTCCTAGCCTCCGTCCGGCAACCTACCATCCGAAACCCTAAACCCTGACTTGATCATTCTAGGACCAACACTTCTATTGGTTTGCCATACTAACATCGATATCTTTTAGCATGCATGATTACTTGGTTTTATTGAAGTTGTTTGGATTGCTTCTTATTCGCTGATTTTTCCGACGCATAGTTGACAGAGTGAGGTATGTGCACGAGGAGGAACTGGAGTCGCCCCCCACAACAGAAACAAGAGCAAGAACTGCCAGGCAAGCTTTCCCACCTTGAACATGTTGAATCCCATATTTGCTAAGCTTAATTATCCTGGTTGCGAACCTTGCATGCTATTTTAGTATTAACGGTATTTTATGCTAGTGTAGATATGTACAGTAGATGCATGTGCCATAGGTTTGGAATCCGCCCCCTTGTAACCCTAAGTTTAACTAGTCGGTTGTAATTGACCGGCAAAGTAGTAGGAATATAGGCTTTAGCCGTGCTTAGACCTGCTGTAGTTAAAACTAAGTTTTACCGTTATGATGGGTTCGGGATCAAAACCCTTGGTTTGTTTATACATTCCGAGGAATCTTTTAAAAAGGAAATGATTATCAAAATCCCGAATGAAAGGATGGAGGATTTTGATTCGGGCAAGAACATTAAGGGGTGTTGAAGGATGGTAGAGTAGCCGGTTGCTACTTGAGGTGGTAATGGTAGGGTAGCCGGTAGCTACTTGAGGTGAAGGGTTGAAACTGGAGTCTTGCTCGAATCGATTAAGGACCGAACCTAAGTGTCGCTAAATCAGTTCCACACCGTACGTCCACATGTCCCTTATGGGAGAGACTTGACTCGGTACCTCGTCTAATGCTAGAGTCTGGAGCCGTGGGAAGTTAGGGTGATGTGCTAGGATGGATTTGGGATACCTAGAGGATCTTCACGGAACTGCGTGGAGGTAAAGCTCTCAGTGAGTTCCACGTAGTACGTGTACATAGGTTCGACACAAATGTGGAGAGTCCCATTTTTGCCATCCGGGATGTAAAAGCTGTGTTACCCACCTAGCGGGTTCGGCTCTAGTGTGAATACGGGAGAAGGGTCTCGTTGTAATAAACCTGCCAGTACACCTCTTGAAGTGTACCGTTAGTGCTCGGCAATAAGGTGATTTACATCTTGTGAGTAAAGCCGTACAACCTTTGCAGAGTGCTAAAAACTATTCGAATAGCCGCGTCCTCGGTCATGGACATGAACTGGCAAGGCCACACACTGGTTAGACTAAGTTTTGATTATGCAAGCTGGGCAATGGGATTAAGGACGTGGGCATGATGCGTCCACAGAGTGCAATTTACGCTACCCAGTAGGTAGCTAGGAATTGCTGAAGAAGAGGCTAGCTGCACTACCCGGGGTAGTGTGAGCGGAAGCCAAAAAGGGTAGGCATGATAGGCTGAGCTATCACGCTAAGGAAAAAGGAGTAAGGGAGGTAGCGGAGACTACCTCGTTCGTTGGTTTTGACCTTGGGTCGTGTTGTTTTTCAAAATAGCTTTGACACCTATTATCGTATTTAAATTAAAAAAACTTACATTTGCGCGCAACATGTGACATAGGTTAGAGCTTCTCCCTTGAAATATTCCTTTGCATGAATTATGCCGTACTATTCTCCTGTGGGAAATGCTTGCGAGTACATTCAACGTACTCACCTGGCTTGTTGATTTGGCCAGATGAAGAAGAAGAGTGGTGCTCTGAGGACGATGTCAGCGACCACGAGGGCTAGGACGTTCTCCCCAGTCAGTTGCCTGTTGGGTTGGGCATATTGATGGGTTATTATCTACGCCTTGTTGTTATTCCGCTGTTACTTTTATTCAGCCAATCAGCTATGATGTTGAATAATGACCATAAGGGTCTATTTGTAAAATACTCGGTATTGTATGTGAACGTTATCAAGTTCTTGTGTGTACTGGCTACTGATCCAGGGACCAGTACAGTAATCACGGGAGGCGTATCCGGCCCTAAAACCGGGTACGCCACATGCATTTAGCTCATGTTGCGATGTTGTGTCTTTGTCCATCTTGGAAAATGGTGATTGCATACGACATGGTGGACATGTGGTGTTTGTATGATATGTTGGCCAGGTGTCGAACTATCCAACGGTGGTATGTTGGGTAGTTTCTCGAGTATTAAGATCGTGCACCGCATATGAGTGGGTTGCAGTTTTGGGGCCTTGACATGCCGTCTCCTTTGTCTACGACGACCACGTCTTCATCTCCATGTCCTCCCTTTTACTACTATTTTTGTAATATTAATTTTTTTAAGATTAAACATTGTATTAGAGACAATGAATTGTTCCCTTCTAATTTTTAAGTTGAGGTGATCTAGTATGTCCAATTAGTGTTTGTAGTTACTTTATTATGCATATTGTCTTCGGTTATTTATTCTTAGTGATTGGAGACGTCCAATCTATCAGTTGTGTTAGAGACATCTACCCACAAGACCACACATAGAATAGATAGGTGTATGTGTGAATCGTCTAGACCTTGGAAGTGGTAGTACCTTGTTATCTCGAGAGGAGCATATTGTATCTAAGGAGTAACAATTATTCATAGAGCTTAAAGCGTTATTTCAGTCATTATTGCATTAATATGTTTTACGAGTTACGGATTAGCAATAACAGAAAGAGGGTAATAGAGTCGTGCAATACCGGTGTAGGAGGAGCACGGCTATTCAAGTGAAACCACATACATAATTTAATATAGTGTTGTTCGCACACCCAGCTAGTAGTAGTGAAACCAAAAGCCTAGATACCATCTTTCATTCCTAATCTTGCAAATACATCTCTGTCTGTCTTTACTTTTAGCATTTGATATTCATTTGCTTGTGTTAGTAGTTTAGCTTATTACTCTATCATCAATTACCTTGTTTTAGCAATATTAGAATAAACTTGTATCCAAGCGAAAGGACACTAGGTGATAAGTGTAGTTAAGGGAAAGGTGAGAGCCTTCCTTTGCTCTCGTGGTTTGATATCTTGGGCTAAATACTTCCCATGAAAGGTACTACGGTGATTCGGTGCACTTGCCAGCCAACAAGCACTTTTCTGGCACCGTTGCCGGGGAGCATAGTGATACGCCTCAAACACATCATCTTTTATTCCAAGATTTAGCATTGATCAACCTAATATTTGTTGGAAAATTGCCTAATTTCTTATTTATTATATCAATATTGGCAAAACTTGGTATTTAAGCTTCCCTGTAGGATAAAATGTGAATCCCACCAATTTAGGACCTATTTTGCATAAAGAAAGGGATTTGGAGCAACTTTCCCAACTGGCATGCCACGATCTGCCAAGTAGTGGTACGGGCGTGGCACCCGTATTGGCTGGTCTTATCGAGTGGTGATGGCCTCCTCTCGTCAAACAGAACCAACTTCATAAAGGTGCTGAGGTCATTCGACAGAAGATGGAGGATAGAGACACACATAGAGAAAAATAGAAAGCAAGAAGGAAGAAGAAGAAGAGGAGGAGGCCCGATGATCAGATGCTTCTCCACCACCGCCGCCAAACTAGAGAGAGCGAGAGATTCGACGTTCTTGTAGAAGATTGAACTTTTGTTCTTCTACATTCGATTTAGATATATAATCATCAGTGAACTATTGGATTATACTCTTATTTACATTCTTGAGACTATTGGTAATCAAGACTATACTTTTTGTTCATATTTAATTACGCATCTCGATTGTGGTCATATCTCTGGTATGAGTGAGTAGTTCTATTAGGCGGAAGAGATGTAGATAATTGGGGATGTGGTAGAGCTATTACTAGATTGAATTATTATTCTTGAACGCTTGAGTATTTGGTATGAAGTTATTATTTCTAGGAGTGCCTAATGTTTGTTATCTAGGGCCCATGCAACATGATCTTTGTGTAGAACATACTAGGATTAATACATGTTCTGCAGTTGTTCGATGACCTACAAGTGACAGGTGTAGATATCAAAGAGGGGCTATACTTGCATGAGGAGAATGGGAAGCACCAACCTTAAAGTGTTGATCCGATCTATCGATCATAAATACCTTGCTGACCACTCAGGGTAGAGGGTAACAGAAGGAGGACAATAGAGTACAATACTGGTGTAGGAGTATGATGATTCAAGGGTGACTCACCTACCAAGTTCCAAAGAGGATAAGTATATCGAAATCTTATTTCAATAGCCACTCTATCTACCACTAACCATGATTCATCATCTTCCACGCCTAACCATTATTGTTGCGGGAACCACACTTTACATTTCAACATTTTATTATTTGCCTTATTTTTTAGTATTTAATCTTGGCACCAATTTCTTTACTTGCATTTATACTCTTAAGGAAAATTCAGGAAAACCTTTTCTAGGACAAGCATACTTGTGACCTGTGACACCACAAGTGTGAGAAAAAAGACATCACCACCATAGCTCCTCGTGGGAATCAACATAAAAACTGGGAAAAATACTTCCAACGAATTGTTGCAACTAACTACATGCACTTGCAGGACATCACATAGCGTTTGGTTATTACCTTTCCATTGCATTTGACCACTCAGGGTAGAGGGTAACGGAAGGAGGACAATAGAGTACAATACTGGTGTAGGAGTATGATGATTCAAGGGTGACTCACCTACCAAGTTCCAAAGAGGATAAGTATATTGAAATCTTATTTCAATCGCCACTCTATCTACCACTAACCATGATTCATCATCTTCCACGCCTAACGATTATTGTTGCGGGAACCACACTTTACATTTCAACATTTTATTATTTGCCTTATTTTTAGTATTTAATCTTGGCACCAATTTCTTTACTTGCATTTATACTCTTAAGGAAAATTCAGGAAAACCTTTTCTAGGACAAGCATACTTGTGACCTGTGACACCACAAGTGTGAGAAAAAAGACATCACCACCATAGCTCCTCGTGGGAATCAACATAAAAACTGGGAAAAATACTTCCAACGAATTGTTGCAACTAACTACATGCACTTGCAGGACATCACATAGTGTTTGGTTATTACCTTTCCATTGCATTTAATTTATCGTATTATTTTCCTTTACTTTACCGAATTTATATACATATTACTATGAACATGTCCTGAAATGTCTATTTCAGGAATCAATGATCCTGTTGCAAATAAGGAGGGAGTCAACATTACATCTTACATGGCAAGCAAGGGTATGTATCTTATAGAATGGTTACAAGTGTTAGGTGATTTCTTCAACTCTGATATGTGATGTATACCCGTCATCTTGTGGAAACTGTGGCCGACAAGCACCTTGATTTTCATTATGAGTTTACTTCCTATCTTTTCCAAGCATATCTAAAAATGAAACTACTTGCAATGTTGACGAGCAAACCGAGGAACTAACTGTTTATGTAGGTGTTTGCGGGATACTAAACAAGATACTTGAGCTTAATAGTGATAATAGTAGTATCTTGTTAGAAAGGATCTACAATGTGTTGCGACCTATTCACTGCTATTGTTTAGAATATCTTTTTGATAATGCATTAGTGATAGATTATTATAGGCCGCTTGCTACTACCAAGATGCAAGAAACTAACCTTTTGTAGGATTCACAAAGAACATTGAGTGAAGAAGAGGAGCAATGAGTACTAGTCATGATGAAAGAATGGCTTGATGAATTTTCACATGACATCGAACATATTATTGATATTAATCCATAGGAAAAAGAGGAGATTGGCGTGGAGTATTGGCTAGGAGATGAAAATGGTGGTCAGAGGATGAAGAGTACAATAAAGAAGAAAAGGTGGATGAAACGATTGATCACCGGCTCACACCTTCAACAAATGATAGTAACCCTCCTAACTCAACAATTATTACCTCCGATGCCATTCCTATTACCTTTGTACCCTCTGATTATCAAGTTGAATGTATTTCTATGAATAGTAACATTTGTACCCTCTGATTATCAAGTTGAATATATTTCTATGAATAGTAACATACGCAAGTATGAGGTAAATAGCCATGTTACAATTTTATCTTCTCTATGTGGCTCTATTACTCCCCATTTGTAGCAACATAAGAATACATCTCCTGCTACCCCGGTGCATTCATACTCGCTTGAGTGCGAGGAATTATTTTGTTAGTATATGCCAATGCACCGAAAGAGGATTCGTCTTCGATCATACCTTGCTTTGAGGTGCTCCCTACTATGGTTGGTTGTGAAAAATAAAGCACCACGAATAGACATTCCTTGGGATCTAGGTGGGTGAATGGAGCACCGAAGCCTAGCTGTAAGGCTAAAAAGAAAGCGCTATGTGGGAGGCATCCCAAATCAATTTGCTTTATATTAGTAATAAACAGGTGAAGGACGAATGGTGAGCATCACAAAATAATTGAGGAGAGATAACAGTCAATGGTAATATTTTATAAACTCTCCCATGACCTTTAGATGATATTTGTGTGTGCTTATCTTTTTGCCTTCATCTTTGTCGTTGTAGTGTAGCGGGAGTATTCCCGCCAGTCTTTTGTTTTTAGTTTTTCTTCGTCTTTGTTGTGCCTGATGAACCAGTGGATTGCCGTAGGTCGTCAGAATATTTCTAGCATCCAACTATATTAATTTGCTCAATCTCCTAGTTTGTTTGGTGATGAGAATTGTTTTAGGTTTATATGCTATCATTAGTGCTTTGCCTCCTTGGAATTGCATATCTAATACCTATAGGGAAAAAGGAGCAAGTACGATTTTTTTTCACCACCATTGGAGTTTACAGAAGCTGAGCGGACTAGTGGTACGACCAAGCCGGTATGACTGGCTTGGTCATACCGCTTCTGCCCCCTCTGAAGCGTTGATACAGAAGCTGAGCCGATCAATAGTATGGGTGGTAGTGCCTGTACTGCCCACCCGTACCGAAGCTAGTAAATGCCTAATCAGTTTGTCTCAGCGGCCCAAGGTCTGTTTTCACGTTATTATCACCAAGTTTGCTAATTATCATTGCCAAAATGATATTCTTGTTTTATGCATTGTTTAGTGTTCATTTTTCACCTCTATTTTAGCTATTCTCGTGTTACCACTTGTGGGGGGTTTGCAACCTGTAAGTACTAGTATGTGAATTAAGCATGGTGCTTAGGCTATATATTATTATATGAGGAGTAGCTTATTTATTTCTGTTGCTTCAAATTCTTAAAGAGATAGCACTCTTACTTAGTTTATCAATTTGGCATGGTGCTTTTATTGGTAGACCGATCTATAGAGATAAATATTGGTGAAATTATTTGTGCACTAACAATTATTAGGAAGATTCTCTTTG
Source organism: Stipa capillata (assembly GCA_019208055.1). Taxonomy (NCBI): domain Eukaryota; kingdom Viridiplantae; phylum Streptophyta; class Magnoliopsida; order Poales; family Poaceae; genus Stipa; species Stipa capillata. The sequence continues at coordinate 88,125 of JAGXJF010001025.1, read as the reverse complement.
CACAACTAACATCTATAGGGAGATGGCATCAAATGTTCAGTTTCATGGAGAACCTCGAGAGTCAGCGTCCACAAATAAAAAAGATGAGAAGATGGTGCTTGATTGTAGCAAAACAGAAGGCTCTAGAGACAAGATCAATCACGCAAGGGGAGCGTGAAGACACTGCATGGTCATGATGTATGCTTTCAAAACCCCATCTTTGTAGTCTCTAAGTCTTAATTAAATATATGTTCATATATATTGTGCAAATGCCTTTCTAGTATTAGAACTTTTCCTTTAGATTGTTAATTGTCTTTTTTGTTTAGTGAGTTGAGTAGCTTGGTAGTAGTTCAAACTTTCAATTATCCTTATTATGTTACCATGCTAATAATAACAACAACAAGAGCAAGTCCTATTGAATCCATGTATCCTGTGTTGGTAATTGTTCATTAAAACCCTTTATGAGTAACTTGACTCCATGATATAGAAGTTGGAACTTAAAGATACTTTCGACATCTTTTAACTAGTTTGTAGGTCCCTTTATGAAGAGCAATGTTTGTGCTTAATTTCTAAATAAGTTAATCAAAATGAAAGGGGAGCCAACACTTCAATGGCCAATAAGCGGATGTACCATGAGTACCACTCTCACAAGGAGATGAATTCACATCTTGGCTATGAGTGTAATGACGAGTGTAGCTGCAACACCATCTCGGGCAAGACAATGGCTTTTCAACCCACCAAGTAAAAATTTCCCGATTGCTCGAATGGCTTTGCTATGAACATATTCACCAACGTGAGGGACCTCCTAGTATGTGCCGATGTTTGGTGTAACAATATGAAAAGGCCTTATTTCTCTTTTTACTCTGTTTCTCCCTTTATGCATTGCTCTAAGAATGAAAACAAGCATTGCTTACTTGCTAACTAATTGATTGAATGAGTGCTTAACAAGTTTCAATAGATACACCCATGGGTAGAATCACTTGCTCATAATTGGTGTTAAGCTTATAATTGTCAAAATGTAATTGTATGCTTTTTTGCTTAAACTTTCTAATTGTGCCAATAAATCACCGACAACAAGTAGAGATGATTTTTAGTTCTCATATTTGACTTTGATACTTAGCTCTCTAACCTTGAAATCAGTTTTCCATGTCGAAATGTTTGGTCTATTGTTAGATAGGACTTGCACATTGTACAGAAGCATATGTTTAACTAACGTTTTAGAAATTGCATAGAGTGGAGGTATTAAGATCGTCCGATTGGTATGTATTGTTCTAATCTCTTTTGTAATCATGATTAAACCTTATGTTCCTTACGTATTTTTCTTGCTCAAGGAAGAGCAAAGGTTTAAGCATAGTGGGGTTGATGAGTCCATTTTCTACTCATTAATTTCTCCATGTTTTTCTCAAAAAAAAATTTCTCCATGTTTGATCTTGATTATTGCATTTTCACTATATTAGTTCCTATTAATTGCTGCTAATGACTAAATAATTGCCTAATTGTGCAAACTCTTTCCGGACTTAACATATGTAGGATTGCTGTAAAAGTGGCAAAATCATATATATATTTGGAAACTACACGTTGAGAGGAGCACCCACGAAGAAACGAGAGCCCAGATGGAGTTACTAGTAAGCCTGCCAACAATTGGTATGGGCATGATGGTCGTATCGCACGATCATACCACTCTTTAGCGGGACCATCACATCAATGCAACAACTTCTATGAAGGGTCTTCATATGAGTTTGCAACGGATATTCCGTAAAACTGCCCTCAGCGCCTCCGGTCTATATTAAGGAAGGGAAGACACCAAAACAAGGGGAGGCAGATTAGGAAAAGGGGGGACACCCCAATCCATCTACCATCACCAAGAACACCTCAAGAACACCTCCACCACATGATCCAAGCTAGAGGAAGAAGAAGGGGAAGCTACATCGCAACCTTCGGGCCTTAGGCCGCATCGTCGGTCTCCTCGTCCGCCATCTCCTTCATCTATGACGACCATGTCTTCATCTCCATGTCCTCCCTTTTACTACTATTATTGTAAGATTAAACATTATATTAGAGAAAAATAAATATTTCCCTTCTGATTTCTTCTCTCAATACATCTATGTTGGAGTGATTGACTCAGTTCTAGGTTGAGTTGATCTAGTGTGTCCAATTAGTGTTTGCAACTACTTTATTATGCATGTTCTCTTTGTGTTATTTATTCTCAGTGATTGAAGATATCCAATCTATCAGTTGGGTTAGAGACATCTACACGCAAGACCACACATGGAGTAGATAGGTGTATGTCTGAATCAACTAGATCTTGGAAGTGACAACACCTTGATATCTTGAGAGGATCATATTGCATGTAAGGAGTAATGATTATCCATAGAGCTTAAAGCATTGTTCCGATCTTTATGGCTTTAATATCTTTACAAGTTGAGGGATTAGCAATAACAGAAAGAGGATAATAGAGTCGTGCAATATCAGTGTAGGAGGAGCATGACTATTCAAGGGAAACCACCTACATAATTAATATAGTGTTGTTCACACGGCCAGCTAGTATTAGTGAAACGTAAAGCCTAGATACCATCTTTTATTCTTAATCTTGCAATTACATCTATATTTGTCTTTACTTTCAGCATTTAAGATTCATTTTCAGCATTCAAGATTCATTTGCACTTGTTAGTTGTTTATCCTATTACTCTATCATCAATTACCTTGTTTTAGCAATATTATAATAAACTTGTGTGCAAGCGGAACTACACTAGGTGACAATTGTAGTTATGGCAAAGGTGAGAGCCTTCCTTTGCTCTTGTGGTTTGATATATTGGGCTAAATACTTCCCGAGAGAGGTATTACAGTGATTTGGTGCACTTGCCGGACATCAGTGAGTTGAATATAAAAAATTTCATTTGTTTTAAAGTGTACCTCTTGATGACGCAGGTCGGAGTAGCTCTTCCAACAAGATTGAGTGTTCACAAACGCTCTCAGATAACTCGGACTTGATCTTCTGCTTTTTTAATCTTGTCTGGTCCAAAGAATTGTCTTTCCCTGGTTTCAATCGAATTAAGTGGGGTTTGACATCTACGTCCATAAAGGATTTCAAAAGGAGCCATGCCTAAGCTCAATTGAAAATTGTAGTTATAAGAGAATTCAGCAAAAGGAAGGCATTTTTCCCAATTGGCGCCGAAGGATATAAAATAAGCTCTAAGCATGTCCCCAAGAATTTGGTTGACTCTTTTAGTTTGCCACCCATTTGGGGATGATAAGCGGTGTTAAAGGAAAGTTAACTCCCCGTAGCTACTTGAAAACTTTCCCAGAACCTAGAGATAAACAAATTACCATGGTCAGAAACATTTACTAATTCTGTGGAGAGACACTATCCGAGATACATAAAGTTTAGCTAGTTGACTAGCTGAGATGGCTTCTCGGACAGGGAAAAAGTGTGTTACTTTTGATAGACAATCAATGACTACCCAAATGGCATTGTTTCCCTTTTGAGTCTTTGGAAGGCCGGTGATGAAATACATTCCGATCTCATCCCACTTGCACTCAAGAATAGGTAGAGGTTGAAGAATGCCTGCAGGTCTTCGGTGTTCAGCTTTTACACGGTGACACACAGCGCACTTAGCAATGACACAAGCAATCTCTCTCTTCATTCGGGTCCAGCAAAATCTTTGCCAGAGATCTCGGTACATGTTTGTACTTCCCAGATGAATGGAGAAGGGAGATTTATGAGCTTCACGAAGGATTAACTCTTGAAGGTTCTTTTTCTTTGGCACAACAAGACGTTTGCCAAAGTAAATGATGCCTTAATCATCAACTAGGAAACAATTAGCAACTTCGCTAGCAATGTTCTTCTTAATTTTTTGAATACCCTCTTCTTATTTTGGGCAGCTTTAACTTGTTCTCCCAAGGAAGATTGGATTTGAAGGGTACTAAGGAAACCATGTTGCACAACCTCAAGGTTAAGTCATGAAAATTCCTCATGGAGGAGTGGTTGTTGTTCTTGGATCATAACATTGTTGCAATAGGGCTTTTGACTAAGGGCATTAGCCACAACATTAGCCTTACTCGGTTGGTAGTGAAGGCCAAATCATAATCTTTGATCAATTCCAACCATCTTCATTGCCTGAGATTTAGGTCGGGTTGGGTGAAGACATACTTTAGATTTTGGTGGTCAGAATACAATTCACAACGGTTACCAATGAGGGAATGCCGCCAAACCTTTGGAGCATGCACAACTATAGCAAGCTCAAGTTCATGGGTTGGGTAGTTGACATTATGTGGCTATAGCATAGAGTTAGTTTTCATGAGTTTCCCCAAGACAAGATTCAAAGGTTCAACATGATTTTCTTTAGTCTTGGAAAAGATGAGGATGTCTTTGAAAAAGATGATAACAAATCGGTCTAGATATTCAATGAAGATGGAATTCATTAACCACATGAAGGTAGCAGGAGCAGTAGTTAACCCACAAGACATTACTGTATATTCATACAACCCATAACGAGTCGAAAATGTTGTTATTAAATGTCTCCAGGTCGGATTTTGATTTGATGGTAGCCTCAACCTCAAATCAATCTTGGAAAGGATGGTAGCTCCGGTTAATTGATCAAAGAGATCATCAATCTGAGGAAGCGGGTATGTTTTTAATTGTCACCTCATTAAGCGATCGATAGTCAACACACATCCGTAAGCTTTTATCCTTCTCCACGAACAAAGCGGAGCATCCCTAAGGTGAGGAGCTTGGCCGAATGAAACCTTTTTCTTCTAACTCCTCAAGTTATTTCTTCATTTTGACCAACTCATTTGGAGGCATACGATATGGATGATGATAAATGTGAGCGGTACCGGGAACCAACTCGATGAAAAATTGATGTCCCGATTAGGTGGTAAGCCTGGTAGTTTTTATGGAAAGATATCTGGAAAGTCACAGACTACTGGAACATCTTGAATGGCAGGGAAGGTTTTGCCATGAAGTTTATGATGCTGGCCTAGCAAGAGGACTAGATTAGTTGTAGTAAGTTTTCCCTTGGGAGTATTCCAAGGTTTATCGATCCTAAGGAAACGAGGTGTCGTGGAAACCGTCATGGCATTAAGATCATTCTTGAAAATTTTAGTGAGTGCCGACAATTGATTAAGTTGTCAATTTGGAGATGGCGTTGTTCCTAAAATCAATTGTGGACACAAAACTATGCGAATAATAATAAAAATAGAAATTAAAAGTGCGTAAGAAAAATAGAGGTTGCTAATATGATGAAGGATAGGCTTAGGAGCAAGTTTCACCTGTAGAATAGAATATTAGTACATGGATCACTAGCATAAATATTGTTGCACTGATAACTGAAGATAAATTATCAAGTGGACGACACGTCCATAATTCACCTATGCTGATATCCGCCTACTCATAAGATCTATTGTCCAACCCTGATGCTGATATCCACCATGTCACCAGAATTATTACGGCGTGAGCCAGACCAACGCTTAAAGCATTGTGACTGTGTCGGGTCTCCCTAGAGTCTCCTCATGGTTCCCTCCTCGCATCGCTGTCACTTTTGCTTTGAAGGTTACACAAGTCCTCCCTAATGTTCCCCTTGGGCACCTATTATCAAGATGATCATACGTAGTACTCCCTATTTCCAGGTAAGGGAGGCTCGAATAGTGAAGCTTTTATGTTTGGCATGTCGGTGGTGCAGATGATATGCAGATGAACACGACTCTGGGCTACGGACAATGTGCCCGGGCGAGGTGCCTCGACACCTGGGCAGGGTGCCTAGGAGAAAGCTTCGTGTTACCAAGTATGGACTACCTAGAAGACGGACTATGTGCCCAAGCGAGGTGCCCGCCGCCTGGATGGGGCACTCGGGAGAAAGCTTTGTGTGACCAGGTGCGGATTACTCAGAAGATGGACCATGTGCCCAGGCAAGGCGCCTGGGCGGAAGCTCCATGCAACCAAGTCTAGGCTGTACAGGGACAGACCGTGTGCCCGGGAGAGGTGCCCGGGCATACTCGCAAACAGGACTCGCAAAGATGCCAAAGGATATTTCGCTAGGGGTAGAAGGGGAAATGACAAGAGCGAAAACATAATCTGCCTAGGGGCATGAATGTATTTATACATAACCCTCATCCTCTATAAAAGGGGAGCAGCCCCTCACATTTTGGGGGGATTGAATACAAGAGCAAGAACAATAGACCCATCGCACCTCTCTTTCGTGTTCTTAGGTAGGAGTGTCAAGTCGGGTGGAGGCACTTTCACCGGGTTCGAGTTCAATTAGTTCCCCACGTACCTTGGCCGGTCCAGTATCCAAACTGAGGTGCCATAAGTTCACTATCCGTGAGAGAACCCGACGACAATTCGCACCGATCGTGGGGAACTAGTGAGAAGTCATGTCTTGGCATCACGAACGTCGCTACCGCTTCATCACACGAACATGCCGCCCAAAGCGAAGAAAGGTTCCAAGGGTACCAAGAGGAAGTCTGCTACGGGAGCAGTGCCAGACGCTCCCCTAAGCATGACAACGCTCTGTGGCAGCGTGCACGCCACCAATTCCACCTTAGGCAGCAGTGAGACAATGACCCAAGCCCCTAGCGTGAAACATCGGCCGCTACTGCCCACACGATAACGCTCTGCTATGGCATGCGCCCCTAATTGCACCTTAGGCGAAAACGAGGCAACGACCCACGCCCCTAAGCACGATGCATCCGCTAGAACCGCCCACATGGCAACGCTCTACGGTGGCATGCACATTCCCACTTTCGCCTTAGGCCGCAACAAGGCAACGACCGCACCCGTAAGCACAATGCATCCACCGTGACCGCTGGCGCTACAATGTTCTGTGCTGGCGTGCGTATCCCCAATTCTGCCTTAGGCCATAGCGAGGCAATGATCCACACCCCTATGTGCGACATTTCCGTTGCGACCGCTCACAAGACAACGCTCCGCGGCAGCGTGTGAGCACCCAATTCTACCTTAGGCCACAGCAAGGCAGTGAGGCTACGGCGAACGACCTCATATCTGGCTTCAGCAAACTTACACAAGCAACTTTTATCCAAGTCCCAAGCAACCTCAAGCGCATACAAGGGGCTCTAGCCCACAACCAGAACAAGTACAAAAATTTATAAGGGGCTTCTACACACACAGGTCAACTACCATTACGTCACAAGAGGCTCCCGCCAGAAACCGAAGCAACGTGTCACACTCCAGTTTTTCAAACCCTACAAAGCATGGCATTGCATTAAGTTGACCAAATCTAAATCATGCATGATGCCCCACATGGAATAATATTCGTAAAAATCCCAACAAACTTCCCCAAGATTAATTGTAACTGTACTAGACCAAATGTGCAAAATATGAGGACCTTCAATTCAAAACTATTAAAATAATTCAAAGACCGTCTCGAACTATTTTTTGAAAAAATTAGCAAAACCCTAGAAACCACTATCTGCTAAGTAGCTATTTTGCTGCACCAATAAATGCAAAATCCATATCTCGTATGGATTTCTGTCACCATAAATTCCCGAACAATTCCTGAAGATTCTTGGTAAGACTCCTCAACCAACCACTCACATATCTGACCTATTCTTGCGGTAAAAGCCTTATATCTTCTTTCCGCAAATCTTGCTCCAAAAATCAAATGGGAGTCTCTGATGTTCCACGTGCTACCTACGATGCTCACTTCTGCCATAACAGGCCACCTCCTGCCCTGCAACAATATTCGGTGCCTAATTCTACTATTGCCACAGCATAGCTTGCCATTGATCCCATAAATCCATGGTGAACAGTGAACCGTGAACAGTGTCGTGAACAGTGCCATGAACCCGTGAACAGTACCCCCCCGGTGAATAGTACCCCCATCTATAGTACATATACAGTGCCCAACCTTGCTGCAGTTTTACCTCCAACAGTAAGCGATGCCCAACTCTACTGCAGCCCACTCTCAACAGTAAGCGGTGCCCAACTCTACTGCAGCCCACCCTCAATAGTGAGCGGTGCCCAGCTGCAACTTCACAGCACGTGTGAGCTAATTAACTCTCCTGCCTTTCCTCCTCTATTTAAGCCAAGCACTTCCTCTCCCTCCCAATTCCCAACCAGCCCGAGCTCATTTTCTCCATCTGTTCTTCACATACTAGCCTCCCTTCTTCCTCACAAAAAAATTAGCTCCTCTCAGTACAGGTTTTCCCAAGGCCGAGCTCTACCTGTTTTCTTCTCCCAAGCTCCAAGTTGAAGCAAGTTGCCACGAGCTCTCTCCTGTTCTTTATCCTCTCCCTCGCCCTACTCAAGCTGCATTTTCCTCTCACCCAGTTTCCTCTCATGGTAGAAACCTCAAAAGTCTATGTCTTCTCCGTTGTAACTCCGATCGAATAAACTCTTTCTCTGATGATCTCATAAATTCTAGAACTATCCATTATAGTAATTGTCGACGATCAGTGAATCGGCGATCTTATGGTATTCGTGGAATGATGATTACTGGGGGGTAGGGACCTCTAGGGCCCAAGTGCCAGGAGCTCTGACAGCAGGGGACAGCCGTTTTTATACAGGTTCGGGCCTCCCTCAGGATAATAACCCTACGTCCTGTTGCTATATATTGATGGAGAACACGCTTACAATAGGGGGTATACGTTAGTGGCTACCCTAGACCTAATCGTAGACTAATCTAGCTAACCGCTGGGCTCGACTCCTTCGAGGCAGCGGGTCTTCTAGGGCTTCGCCTCCTGAGATCCTATGCTACTTGTGCTGCGACTAGATTGACCTGTCGGACCTGTCCTCCCCTATGGGATTGCTGATCCTTATATAGGGGGTTCCCAGGGTCGTACTGGACGTGGACTCACGCCCGAGTAGGACTCTGGCTTCCTTAAACGTCGGGATTGACTTCCTAGTTTAAGGGATATCTTTCCTTCCTTAGAGGGGTTACCTTGTCATCCAGGGATCCTTACCGGATACGATGTACCTTCCCAAAGTCCCAGGGAACCATACACGGATACCCCTAATACGCGGGATACCATACTATTCATCATCAAGCCCCCCATCAGTACGTGAAGTGAGGTCATGATAGTTCTGTTGGAAATCTGCCCTTGTCGGGGAAAAATTCCGAGTAGGCGACCCGAGTGGTCCTTGTCGATGACTCCCCGAGTAGACTCAATCCCTACCGAGTAGTCGTAGAAGCCTTATCGGAATAATCCTTTGGAAAATCCAGAATACTTTTCCGATCTGATCTGATCCGTCGATCACGGACACGCATCCGCCTGGCATATTTCTAGGAAACGGAACCATCGTGGCGGAAATTTCGCGTGGTGATGAAGAATCTTTTCTCTCTCTGCGCCGTTGTGCTGCTAACGTGTGCTGAACCACGGCGCGTTCGTTTGGGTCGTGGGTTGTTAGACCCTCTTTTTCCCGCGAAGTGCCCTGTAGGCGGAAAAAGCAACTGTCCGCATTAAATGCGATAGAACTGATCGTGCCGTAAACCGCGCCCGGCTCCGGTGAATGTTTAAATCTTTAGGAGTCCAAGAATTGGGGTTTTGCCCGCATTGTTCTCTTGCCTCCTAGCCTTCTTGCTCCCCTCATCTTCTTCCTCGCGCTTCTGCAAACCCTCGCCTCCATCCTCCCTCGATTGATCGACGAGAATGGGCAAGAAAAGCGCCACGAAGAAGTCTCCCGAGCCCACAAAGGAGTCGGGAAAAGCTTCGGGGGAACTGACCACTGCCATTCCTGAGTTGAGGTCTCGATGATGGATTCCTCCGCCCTGGAGAAGCTCGTGTCGGATGAGGTGATTCTCCCGGAGGTGTTCGTGCCTTTCCGGGAGGCCGTGAAGGAGCCGGTCCCCAGCCCCGATACGGACTGGATCGTCGTCTTCGCGGACTTCTTCAGGTGTGGATTTCAACTCCCACCTTTGTCTTTCTTCCTCCTCGCGCTCCAGTACTATGGGATCGAGTTGATTCATCTCAACCCGAATTCGGTCCTAATGCTGGCGGTCTTCACGCATTTATGCGAAGCCTATCTCGGCATTAGGCCGAGCCTGGAGCTCTGAAGGTACTTCTACAACCTCCGTCGGATGAAGGGCAGCGGCGCAGGAGTCGTCGGCGGCACCGGATTCCGTCTTCGAGAAGGGAGGAAGGATGCCTACATTGCTTCCTCCTAGAAATCTTCGTGGTTGGGCTGGCATGCTCGGTGGTTCTACTGCCAGCCCCCACCGAATTTTGGGATCACCTACCGCGGACTCGCCCCTCTTCCGGACAAGAGCTGGGGGGAGGCCCCGAAGGAGACTAAGCACCTCAAGACGCTCGTCCACGACATCGCCAATCTCGCCGCCAAAGGCTTGTCGGCGTGGGATGTCGCGGAGGATTTCCTTCGACGCCGGATAAGCCCTCTCCGGTCGAGGGTCGAGCCGGCCTGGGTGGTCCTGGAGAACCAAGACCAGACAAGGGACTTCAACACGGGTAGGTATCGCGACCTTCTCCGTGCCAATTCAATTGACAAGACTTCTCACGTACTTCTGCCTTGTCGTGTCGAGCAGAGTTGTGCCCGGGGGAGCTTCAGAGTAGGTTGAACAACCTATTCGAGCAATCCCCCCAAGGTGGGCGTACAAGCATGCCCCTGCCTCTTCTGAAGCAGAGTCCAGACAGCCGACGGGAAGTATTCTCGGTGAGTTATCCATCTTATCTCCTTGTCTAGCTTAGGTTCATCCGAATAGCCTTACAGAGGGCCCTCGGGTTCTCCTTCCGCAGCGAGTAGGCCGCGGGGGTCCTGACTCGGAGGCCGAAAGAGCTGGCGCTCCTGCTCAGGATGATGACATTGAGATGTTTGACACGGCCCCGCCGCCCTCCGAGACGAGGGAGGGAGGTCCTTCTGCAGCCGAGGCGGGGGCGGAGATCGTCTCGACGAGTTCTCCCGCCCGGAACCCTCAACCGCAGGTTTGAGTTCTCGCCCGACTACTCTTTTTTCCATATTTTTTTCTGAATAGTAAACATGGGGATGGATGCATCGGACAGCCCGAAGCGAGCAGCCCCCTCCCTAGGGAACCAACTCCCCCTCCCCCGACCGTTCTCGGGGAGGAGACCGTGGCAGACAAGGGGAAGGAGCCGCTGGCTTCCGGCAAGTGAGATTCGGGTGCCTTGGCAAGGAAGCCTCCTTCGGCCGGGAAGCGCTTGAGGTTAGTTTTTCCTTTGCCGCCTTTTTTCTTTTGACTCGCCTTGCTGAAGACTTGACTTCATTGTTTTTGGCGACTAGGGTGTCGATCCTTCCCGCCGGGACTCCGACTAGGGTGGTTACCGAGCTGCAGCTCCCGGTGCCGAAATCGGCACCGGCCCCTGTCGAGCAGCGGACCCTCGCGGCGGAGTCGTCGCCGGCCCCTACTGAGCAGCCGCAGCCCCTGGCGCTGGGGTCGGAGCCGGGCCCTAGTCGAGCAGGTCGTGCCTCCGGGTTCTTCGGCGCCGGAAAGTCTTAGCCTCTCCTCCTTGCTGCAGGTAATGCCCGAGAGATTAGTGATAAGATAATTTTACTTTGCTCGTACTAACCTGTTCTTTTTCAGCTCGCTATCTCCCGAGTGGCTCCACTCGAGAAGGCCCAGGCGGAGCTGGACTTGGCGCGTGAAGAGTTGAAGAAGCGCCTCGACGAGTCCGAGAGATGGCGGTCGGAGAACGAGGTGTTGCAGAAGCACCTTGACGACTACGAGAAGCAGCGGGCGGTGGTCGGGGCTGATCTTTCGACCTCGTAGGTGCGCCTCTCGGACGTGGAGTCTTCCCTGCAAAGGAGTCAGTCCTACACGGGAAAACTGGAGGAAGACCTCGAGCGGGCCTGGGGCACGCTCGAGAAGGCGCTGGGCGAAGTTGGCGTCGTTGTCCCTCCGGGCCTTACTCTGGCCAACCACCTAGTAGATCTGACGGTGTCCGTCTCCCAGCTGAAGCCTACCGTCGGGAAGCTTCTCGAAGACGAGCTCCGGCAAGGTGTACGCGATGCCCTGGCCTTTGCTTTGGCTCTCCTAAAGCGCAGGCACCCGGACTTGTCCCTGGAGGCGCTCGCTGCCGATTTGCCAGAGGGCGAGGAAGAGAGGCTTCTCGACGCTGTGCAGGGAGCGGCGGACGCCTTTCGAGATCGGGTCCAGGCGCCTGACCTAGAGTAGGACTCTGTAATAGCATACTTTTATAAAAAGACAGTGATTAGTTACTGTGCAATAACTTGTGTGTTTTGTTGGTTTTTCGAAACCTTGTCTGATCTGCTTATGTGAAACCTTGTCGGATGCGAGCGTAGACTTTAGTCGGAACCAGTGCCCTTTGTCTCCCTTTGGTGTAGGTATACGAATAGTGTCGTAGGTCGTTCTTGCTGTGATCGACCATTCCTTAGGTTTAGTCGGATGGAGGGCTCCGTGGCTCCTCGTCATCAGTAAACGCGATAAGGGGTCTTTCGTATAGCTTGTCGTGGCCATGGCTGCACTTCCATATTCCTCTGTTGAGAGAAGACTCCGGTGCTTGGCTAGTAAATTCCACACTTGCCCGATTAACAAAGTTTTACTCTACCCGAGGTATCTTCTGCTCCGAGTAGTCGAAGACGTGGATAAGCGTACGGGTTCCATTGATCTAGTCGTACTCGTACCTTTTTCCCTTCCTTTACTCGGGATCAGGGGTCATTGCTACGGAACTGGGGAGCTTAGTCAACCAGGCCTTAGGTCTGGTCAGGTGGGGGGCTCAGTGGCTCCCCTGTCACCTGCAAACGCGTTAAGGGGTTTTCCTCGCATCCCTGGCAGTTGTAACGCAGAACCCTTTTTCCTTTGTGCAGGTCGAAGAAGCCGGTACTCGTACTCGTACATCGAATTTGCCGTATTCTTATCCAGGCAGTCTGAATTAATAATGAAAAACATTGGACTAGAAACTTGGTATAATTCAAAAACTGTGTCTTTATAGGCTACTGTAAGAAAAATAAGAACTCTATGAAAACTAGGAAAAACTAGGCCATCCCCTCCTCATTCAGCTTCTCGCCGGTTGCCCCAGGGACTCTCGTCCTCTTGTCGTGACCCGCTGACGAAGCCTTGTTGAGTGCGCGTGCTGGGCGGTGGCGCCCGGAGCGTCTTATCATCGACTTGTTCGTAGCTCGACGATCTTTAAGGCTGGAGCTGGTGCAACTTTGGAATCTGCCGATGAGGAGGCGACGGTCGTGCGATCTTACCGAAGGTGGTTGCACGGGACTCTCTAATGAACGCGACCTTTCTACCGTTGGCACGAGCGACCTGGATCGGGCAGCTTCTCCCGAGGAGCCGTTGTCCTGTCTAGGAGAAGGCCCTGTTTTCTCCCTGTTCCGACCTAGTCGTGGAACTCTTTCTCCGACTTGGAGGGGGTACTTTCCGAAGTCGTCGCTCGTAGTCTTGGAGGTGGTCTGGGCAACGTGGTGGCGGGAGCCGCCACGCTGGCGTCCTGGTTAGAGGGTAGGTGCTGCTCTGCGAGGTCGAGGCTGCGCTTGTCGCAGAGGAGTGCTTCTCTGGGGAAACTCTTTATCGTGAGGACACCTTTTGGGCCGGGCATCTTTATGCACTGGTAGGCGTAGTGCGTAGCTGCCAAGAATTTGGCCAGAGTAGGGCGCCCCAAGATAGCATTGTATGCTGTTTCAAAGTTGACTACATCGAACAGGATTCTCTCTGTTCGGAAGTTCTCCAGTGTACCGAAGGTAACTGGGAGCGTAATTTGCCCGATCGGCGTGGCCGATGAGCCCGGGACGATACCGTGAAAAGCGTGCGTTACCGTCTGAACAGACGATCGTGGCACTTGCATTGCGTCGAGGGCGTTGGCGAATAGGATATTGAGGGAGCTCCCTCCGTCTATTAATACGCGACCCACTCGGCAGTTGTTGATCGTAGGCTCGACCACGATTGGGTACCGTCCCGGCCGAGCGCAATTTTCGGGGCAATCGGTCTGGTCGAAAGAGATCGTGACCTCGGACCACTTGACCACTCGAGGAACTCGCGGTACACTCGCGAGAACTTCTCGGGCGATCGCCTTGTATTGCCTCTTAGATTCGTAAGAGGTTGAGCCCCCGAATATGTGCTCGATTGCTCTGTCGTGTCCCTGGAAAGGCTCAGGGGTGGAGTCATCATCGTCGGAGGTCATTTCCCGACTGTTGTTAGCAACCTGAGGATTCTCCTCGCGAAACTTCTCTCTCTCTTCCCGAAGATACTTCTTGAAGATGCGACACTGTCGCAGATCATGCGAGTCGGTCTGGTGAAAATCTCACCAGGGCTTGGATGACTTGTCGGAGGATGTGGTAGGTTTATCCTTGGGGCGTGGTCGCCAGGTGCGCTTCTCGGAGACCTCGGCCATTACCTCGTCGGCTCTGATCCTTTTCTCCTTGTTCCCTCCGGAGGGCTTCTTCTTGCGCTTAGTCTTGCGCAAATCGCCCCTTGACCGGAGGGGAGAGCTGGTCGACTCACCCCGCTGTTGCTTGATGTACCGCAGGGTTTCCTCCGCACAAGCGGCCTTCTCGGCCAGATCCATGAGCTGCCTGGTGGTTTTTGGTGGCCGCATGATCAGATCGTGTGTGCACATCTCGTTTCTGCTGCCCCGAGTGAAGGCGCGGATGACATCCGAGTCCGTTATCTCTGGGATAGTGTTGCGGACAACACTAAACCTTTTGGTAAACTCTCAGAAGGTCTCGTCTGGTCGTTGGACGACAAGGAATAGATCGTCGACCCGACCAGGTCTTGGGAAGGTACCCTGGAAGTTCTCGAGTAACATGTCGCATAGCTGTCCCCACGAACGGATCGTTCCTGGGGGTAGATTCGTCAACCACGTCCTAGCGGCTCCTCTGAGAGCGGTAGGAAGATAGTTGGCCATAACCTTCTCGTCTCCGCCGGCTGCCTCGATCGCGGTGGTGTAGATCTGAAGGAATTCCACGGGATTCGTGGTTCCGTCGTACGATTCTAGCGAGCTGGGCTTGAAACGAGAAGGCCAGCATACCTGTCGGAGTTCCTGGGATAGCGCCTGGCAACCGCTGAAGGCCCCCCGATAAGGTGCATTCTCGCCGCTATTCGAGTTCGAGGATCGGCCCGCGAGTATTGGCGTGTTGCACGTGATCTCTCTGAGAAGGCTGTTGCTCTTGCTGGCGCCTTTGGCGGCGGCACTTGTCGAGCTGTTCTCGGAGGTCAATAGGTGGCTCCTCCTGAGGAGACTTATTCCTGGGGTGTCGTCCCTCCCGATCGCGTTCTTCTAGCGGAGGAGGGGTGTCCACCCGAGTAGAGCTACGGGCCACCGATTGGGCTCGAGAAGACTCGGCCTAGTTCTGAGCCTCTTGGAGGTCAGCCCCCAGCCGTTGCAGCCACTGTACACCCACGGGTGTCGATAAATCCACCACGGGAGGCTGTGACAGCAGATTGCGCACTTCCGCAAGTCTTCGAGCAGTTCGGGACACGTACTCCCTTATTCCCGGGGGGATCTCTCTACAGCGGCAAGCAGGTCTCCGTGCCGGCGAGGAGTTCTTTCCCCGGCGGCGGGTAAACCGTTCATGTGGGAGGCAGCCATTGCATTGTGCTGCTGTGAGCCTCCGGGCAGATTCTGATCTTCGAGGTTTTCTCAACCATCGTCGATCGCGAGTACCATTCGAGGTCCTTGGCTGGACGATGTGTACTCGTACTCCATCACGTTGTCCTCATCGGACGCGACGTGGGTAGGATCTTGATCGTTCTCACGATCAGAATTTATAGGAGAAATTCCAACCATGGGGCTGGTCGTTCCTGCCGGGAAGTCGTCGTTCAAGACCAACTTTCCGCTGAAGGCCCTGGCGCACTCGGTTCTGAAGTGATCTGCTTCGCCATCCGAGTCCTCTCCAGGGGCGTACTCCCCGAAATCCACTCGATCCGTAACCGGGTATGGGTCCATAGGGCCAAAGTTGTTGTAGAAACCCTGGTCCGAGTACCAGTACGGGGCGAGATTGCGATCGGTTTTCCTGCCGGGTTTGCTTCTTCCTCCTCGGTCAAAACCGGTGAGGGCTGTGCGACCGGCGCTGGGATCTGATCGCGCTTAGTTGCACGTCCTGCCGACTCTGATTCTTCCTGGACGGCTTGGTCCGGAGAGGTCCCCACAGTCGGCGCCATCTGTCGATGATCGGTGAATCGGCGATCTTACGGTATTCGTGGAATGATGATTACTGGGGGGTAGGGACCTCTAGGGCCCAAGTGCCAGGAGCTCTGACAGCAGGGGACAGCCGTTTTTATACAGGTTCGGGCCTCCCTCAGGATAATAACCCTACGTCATGTTGCTATATATTGATGGAGAACACACTTACAATAGGGGGTATATGTTAGTGGCTACCCTAGACCTAATCGTAGACTAATCTAGCTAACCGCCGGGCTCGACTCCTTCGAGGCAGTGGGTATTCTAGGGCTTCGCCTCCTGAGATCCTATGCTACTTGTGCTGCGACTAGATTGACCTGTCGGACCTGTCCTCCCCTATGGGATTGCTGATCCTTATATAGGGGGTTCCCAGGGTCGTACTGGACGTGGACTCACACCCGAGTAGGACTCTGGCTTCCTTAAACGTCGGGATTGACTTCCTAGTTTAAGGGATATCTTTCCTTCCTTAGAGGGGTTACCTTGTCATCCAGGGATCCTTACCGGATACGCTGTACCTTCCCAAAGTCCCAGGGAACCGTACACGGATACCCCTAATACGCGGGATACCGTACTATTCATCATCAGTAATTTTAATAATTTTTGAAACATTTGGAATCTCAATTTTGAAAATATTTCGAATATGAATGCTAAGTTGATACATCTTATTAGTCCCGAACAAATCAATTCTTTTACCTAAAAATCCTTAAAATAACTAAATAGATGAATCTACCATGGTAGGCTCAGTGACACTTTAAAACTCTGATTCCCCTAGGTAAAGCTAACAGAAATCATGAGATGCTTCAAAACCTTTATCTTGCTAGGGTATATATGTATATGCAATCTTTTCCATAACACCTAATACCACATGGTATCTGCATCCTCTTCTCTTACCATGTCATATTATTTAAATCTTATTTGGGTTCTCTGGCTTGGTTGTTTATTCGACTCTCTCCCGACGTGTAGTTGACGGAGTGAGGTACGTGCGCCAGGAAAGTCAAGAGTCATCCCCATGTAAAGAACAGGAACAAGAACTGCCAGGCAAGCATTCCCACCTTGATCATGTTGTATCCCATATGTGTGAAAACTTAATTATTTTATTTGCAACTCTACATGCTATGTGAGTATCAACGATATTTTATGCTAGACCTAGCTACACCCTATAGTTGCATATGACTCAAATTCGATAAGTAATCCTCGTAACCCTAGTACTAGTTGCCGCACATCGTACGTTCAGCAATGCATTTAGGAATATAGGCAATAGCCATGCTTAGACCTGCTATAGAAAAAAACCTAATTTTGTTCAGTTTATACAAACTCCTTCAGACATGGGATTAAAACCCTCAGAATGGTAAGTGCTTTCCGAGGCGATTGTTTGAAAGTGTGTTGTTGCCAAAATCCCAACTAAAACGGAGGATGATTTTGATTCGGGTAAGAATTTTAAGGGCAGTTCGGGGGATGTAAAAGTAGCAGGTGGTAGCATGGTTATCGAGGACAAATATGGAGTCTTGCTCAAATCAACCAAGGACCGAGCCTAAGTACCGCTAAACCAGTTCCACACCGTACATCCACATGATCTTTATGGGAAGGACTTGGCTTATTATCCCGTCATGTATTAGAGCCTGGACCCGTGGGCAGTAGGAAGAGAGTGCTAGGTAGATTGGAATCCCTAGAGGACCTCCGCGTGTTCACGTAGGGAGTCGTTCAACACAAAGATAAGTCCACTTCGGGTTGTGGGGTCGGGCATAACCGAGCACAAGCGAAGACTGGGTAGATCTTATCTAGCGGGTCCAGCTCTAGTACAAAAATGGGTGAAAGGGCTCGTTGTAATAACCCTGCCGATACATCTTGAGAAGTGTATTCGTAGCGCTGGGCAACATGGGGGACTTACATCTTGTGGGTAAAGCCATACAACCTCTGCAAAGTGTTAAAAACTATTCGAATAGTCGCATCCTCGGTTATGGACATGAACTGGCAAGGGCACACATTGGTTAGACTGAGTTTTGTTTGCAAACACCTGGGAAATGGACTAAGGACGTGGGCATGACGTGTCCAGAGAGTGCAATTTATGCTACATGGCAGGTAGCAAGGAATTGCAGAAGAAAGGGGCCAGTTGTACCATCAGGGGTGGTATGGGCTGGTGCCACAACCTTAGATGGCGATAGGCGGAGCTATCGGATTGAGACAAGGAAAGGAGGTAGTGGAATTTACCTCGTACGATGATTTATTCTTTTGAAGTACTACCAATTTTTAAAACTGCCTTAGAATCTACTATCCTAGTATTTAAATTGAAAACTTACTTTTCCGCACAATATACAACCTAGAATAGAGCTGCTCCTTTGAATCAAACCCTGCATGCAATATTGTTGTATTACTCTCCTATGGGAATTGTTTGCGAGTACATTCAAAGTACTCACCTAGCTTGTTGATGTGGCCAGGTGAAGAGGAGTACTACTCCGACGACGACGACAGTGATTTCGAGGGCTAGGGCGTTATCCCAGTCAGTTGCCTGTCGGGTTGGCATATTGATGGGCTTAACTATTTATTTCTATCTTTCGCTGCAGACTTTTATTCAGCCAAACGGCTATATTGTTCTGTAAAGACCATAATGGCATGTTTGTGTAAAATACTCAGTATTGTATGACAATGCTATCAAGCTTTTTGTGTTTATTGGCTACTGATCATGGGACCAGTACAGAAAACGCAGGGGTTTATCTGGTCTTAAAATCGGGTACGCCACACAATATCAAGCTTGTTTGAACCCACTGACATCGCTCGATGCATGGCAACCCACCTACCATGCACCCGGACTTTTGCTTTCTGCGCCCATACTTGACAATAGCACATAAGGGGCTCAACTACAACATCATCGATGCAGCAGTCCATGTGAATCACCCCCCCCCCTCAAGTCCAATTCTCGCTCATGTGTACCCAGTGTATTCACTGAATAAAACCCAATGAAACGACTAAGTTTTTACATCTGTGCAAGGCAACATTTGAAGTAGGTGGATGCTTTCTATTCGGCAAGTGCAATAAACATCAGGAGAAGAGCAATAGTGACCAGGCTTCGTGGTCACTATGTTTTTTCTTTAGGAGACAGGGTATGTAGTACTGCTGCATCTTATTACAGATGGAAATGGGATAATGTATCTCCGCCGAAAACAAAGAAACATGTTAACGCCTCACGGCCATTAGTGTTAAACAACTTGCATGGCAAATGCCAAGAGAAGCAATGTGTTGCCAGCTTCCACTTGCGTACCAGCCAATACAGCACGTTGCTCCACCCATAGGCCATCGAGGGCATGCTATGCTTGTATGACAATGCAACAAGAGGCCGGTACCCCATCGCTGAGGTTATTGCACCACGCCGAGGGTCGGCGCGCCTTGCACATTGACAAGCCTGCGGACAGGGTGCTCCCATACCTTGCCACTGTTGTCGCAGCACCGTGCTGGGGGGACGGCGTGCCCCACGCATTGCCAAGTCCGTGGGCAGGTTGGCCACACACCCCACCGTCATCATCGCTGCACCATGCCAGGCGCCGGTGCCCCGCGCGTCAGCAAGCCCGCACCAAGCCTATGAGCACGCTGTCGCTGCCGCCGCTGCACCACAGCGGGGATCGGCATGCCCCCACACGCTATTAAGTCTAGGCAGGGTGCCCCCGCACCCCGCTACTGCAGTTGCTACAACCCTGCCGAGGCCCAGCACCCCTCGACACATGGCTAAGTCAGGGTAGGGTGCCACCACACCCTACCGCCATCGCTGCGGCACTGTGCGGGGATTGGCGTGTGGCTGAGTCAGGGCAGGTTGCCACCGCACACCGCTGCTGTTTCCACAGTCTCCAAGACAAGGCCGAGCGGGGGGGCCTGCACCACGCTACTACCGCAGCTGCATCGCACCGAGGGCCGACGCGCCCATGTGCGTGGCCATGTTCGGGCGGGGTGCCCTGGTAACACACCACCACCATCACCGCTGCATCATGTTGGGGGCCAATGCACTCCTGCATGTCGTCAATCGCGTGGTAGAGTGCATTTGCACCCCTCCGCCGAGGCTACGCATTGCCACCCATGTGCCGGGTGCCCAAGCACCTGCTATTGTCGTCATGAAGCACTAGGGGCCAACGCCCCCCACACGTGCCATTCGGTTCACGGACGGGGTGCCCTCGTACTCTGCTGCCGAGATCGCACACTGCCAAACCCCCAAGCAGGGTGCCTCTGCACTTCGCCACCACTGTCATCTCGTGCTCACCTGGAGAACCATAGCATGTGTTATGCTGCAAGAGCCTCAGAGTGGAACTGATGAAGGAGCACTTCGGGATGCGACGGCTAGGGGAGTGGGGAATTTATACTCGGTGGAGTCCCAGCACAACAGCGCCTCCCGAAAAAAACTTCTTGAGGCTTAGAGGGAAGATGGAGAAGGTTGAAGAAGTGAAGGGACCACCAACGGCACACCTTTCCTGGCCACGCGTCAAACCACATTTTGGGGAGGAACACTAGCCTAGTGGGGCACCTCCTGACCACTCGCACTAGCAAGGGGCTGCTATTCTAGGGGTACTCTGCGCACCTTCGGAACATAGTACCCCCTATTTCCAGGTAAAGGAAGGTCGAATGGTGAAGCTTTTATGTTTGGAATGTAAGTGGTGTAGGTGATAAGTAGATTTACATGGTTCTAGGCTACGTACGAACCATGTGCTTGGGCGAGGTGCCCGGCCCGCTCGGGAGAAAGCTTCATGTGGCCAAGTGCGGACTGCTTAGAAGATGTACCATGTGCCAGGGCAAGGTCACTACCCCAGAAAATACTTCTCCTGCACAGTCTCCACTGACGGGCCCAAAAACGCCTTGAGTAGTAGTTTTACCACCGACGGGCGGCTGAGGAACCATCAGTGGTGACATCAGAGGATGTCCAAATTTCAACAAAAAAGACTATCACTGACAGGCCCTTATTTCGACCCGTCAGTGGTAATATACCTCCGCTGACGTCTAACTTCACTGACGGGCTGAAAATGTGACCCGTCAGTGAAGATCCGCTCCACAATGACGGTCAGCTCTGGTGGCCCGTCAGTAGTATTTCAACACAAGCAAAAGCCCACCCGAATCAGCCCTAGCTGCATAAAACTCTTCGTCGCTAGCCCTAAGGCAGAGCAGCCCTCCCAACCCGCCGCCCCTCCTCCCGATCCACCCCTCCCAACCTGTAGCCCCTCCTCCCCTTGCTGCTCCTCATCCGCACCCCTCCTCCCCTCATCCGCTCCCAAACGCCGCACTCCTCCTCCTCCCCAACCCTAGCCCCTCCACAGAATACCGGCCCCGCCACTCACTCCTCCTCCTCCCCCCCCTCGCTGCTCACTCCTCCTCCTCCTCCCCCGTCGTCCCACGCCACGCCGAAGCTCCCACCCCACGCCACGCCGAAGCTCCTGACCAGATCCGCTCGGGGAGGGCCAGATCCGCCGCACTCCTCAAGGACGCCCCATGCCTCCGCCGCCGGCGCCAAGGCCCACGCCAGGCCCCGCCGCACGCCCGGGTCCGACGAGGCTCTGCTGCGTGGCCAGGAAGGTCGACGAGGAGCGGGAGCTGGAAGGCGATGGCGGAGATTGACAAGCCGAAGGTAAGGGCCCGCACTGCGAGCTCATCATGGCCAAAGTAAGTTATTTGGCAATTGGGATTCAGCCTTGTTCATCAATTCAATTTGCTGGAGATTTGCTGAGGGCTGAAAGTGCCACAGGCACTGAGAATGGGAAGCAGGCCAAGGAATTCATGGAGAAGGGCCAGCTGGTTCCTGATAAGATCATTGTTAACGTGAGTGTCTTTTTTGTCTTCTCCATTGATGTGGTTCAAGCTATCGGTGCTTATGCTGAGAAACAATTTTGGGTTTCTGCCAGATGGTGAAGGAACGTCTTATGCAAACAGACGCTCAGGAAAAGGGTCCTTCTCCTCATCCGAATCCGGGGGCGCTCATTTCTTCATGGTATAGCTCTATTCTCTTCTTGTAGTTCTCGTTCTTGATTTATTTTGTGATGCGATTCATGTTGGTTTGCTTGGTATCTGTTGGATAGTCTTGATTTCTAGGGTCTATTTTTTAATACACCGAAGTTTCACCTCAATGATAGTAATCTCTTTCTATTGAAGGTTTCATGAGGTTGCTTGCAGTTACAAGTTCATTTTACCTGGACAAATTTTCTAATGCACAATCTGATATTTTCTATTCATGTAATCTCTTTCTATTCATGTAATTTTACCAACTTCTGATAGTAATCTCTTTCTATTCATGTAAGATCATTTTACCTATTTTCTAATGCACAATCTGATATTCCACCGTTGCTCCATAAGGACAGGTTCCGTAAGAATTGAATGAAAATTCCTGTACTAAACCTGATGTTTTATCTGGACATCTTCAGAATCTTTTTTTACCGATATGAAGCTTGATTGACTTGAGAACATTCCCTGTGGTTGAATCAATCATCAATTCCATTGCTAGGTATGAAGCTACTTCTTTTTACCCTGTGATATGAAGCTACTTCTTTTTACTGTCTTCTGAAGTTATCTACATTCCATTGCCAGATATGCGCTAAAATCATCAACCATCTCTTTGCTGACATGGAAAAGCAAGCAAGTTCAAGTATTCTGACCACTAATCATCTTTTCAGCTCCTTAGATTTGTTCTCTGTAATTCTGTGTCTCTGTAATTTGGTCTTTACTGCCAGAATAACATTGTAGCGCTCATAAATATATTTGATTATCATGGGATATACTGTAATGCATCATGGGCTGTAATTTGGTCTTTTTTTTAATCCCCAAAAAAGAATCACTGACGGGCAGAAGTCAGTGGAGACGGAACCCTCCACTGACATGCTCGTAGTGACGGGCGCTAAACCCGTCAGTGGAGGGGTTTAAGTGCCCGTCAGTAGACATGTGTTCTGAGGTAGTGGGTGCCCACCGCCCAGACGGGGCTCCTGGGAGAAAGCTTCCTGTGGTCACGGGCTGACTACCTTGAAGATGGACCTTGTGCCCGGGCGAGGTGCCCGAGAGGAAGCTCCGTGCAGCCAAGTGTGGGATGTCTAGGGGCAGACCGTGTGCCCAAGTGAGGTGCCTGAGGAAGCGCTCTGACCCGAGGGAATGTCTGCCCGGGGAAACTCGCAAGCGGGACCGGTGAAGATGCCAGAGGATAATTCGCCAAGGGTATTTTTCGGTGAAATTTTTTGATCTCTATTGTTTGGTCTCACGGAAGGAGTAGCTTGTTCAATTGGTAATGGTTGATCTCCAAGTTGTGCCATCCATTCCACCATTCAACAAGTTTTGATAACCCTACATAAAATTGAGTACAATTTAGACATCGCAATTTATACTAGTACTACATTCTCAAATTAGGCATCGCAATTATTAGCAACAGCATCAATATATTAATCATGCAACAACAAGCAGCAATAGCTCCATCTTCTTTATTCTGTGCTTCACCACTACAAATTCCCCTCCTCAACCCCTGCGAATTCTCCACGGCCAAATGCCCCCACCTCCTCTTCTCTCTCCATCCAATCCATTCTTTCCCTCTCCTATCATCACTGTCCCTCACCCCTCTGTTCCCATCCAGCCCTGACAGCAGCACCCGGGCTCACCCCTCTGCCTCCTCCTCCGGTCCCCTCGAGCTCGTCCCTCTCTCGCCCGCTCCCACCCGCTCCCCGCTCCCTGATAGCACCACCTGTCACTGTCCTTGAGCTCTCCCTCGCTTGCCGCCACTCGCTCCCTCTTTCCCTCTGTCCGGCGCTTGTCTCCCTCTCTGAAGCCCATCCTCGACCTCCAGATCTGCCGCCACCTGCTGCTCCCCCAAGATCCCTCAGTCGTGCCTCCACCTACTGCTCCTGCCACCACAATAGCAGCACCCGCCGCTCCCTTCTCTGTCCTCCACAACCTCGCCCAGAGTGTGCTACGGACGTGAATCCGACCATGGGGCGATCAGATCCAGTGCCGATTCAACCGCAAGATGGGCAGTGGGAGGGAGGCAACAGTGTTGTCGAGATAGCAACAACAAGGAGGGGAGGGAGATGATCAACTTATCGTGGGCGAGATGGTGGGAGGGAATGCATCAGAGACGTCACTGCTTGATGGAGAGGGCATAGTGAGGCGCTATTTTTGGAGAAGGAGACGGCGAGACTGTTGGAGGGCTTTTTCCCCACCTCGCTAGAAAATAGGTTTGGAACCCGGATGTCGAGGCCCTTGGAGTTGCTCTAACCAGTTACACATTTTAAACCCGAAGTTGTATAATTTTTTGTGTAATTTTTGGCTTAGCAGTATATAAACTAGGTCAAAAGTAAAAGTAAAAATTACTAAGATGTAAGTTTTTACAAACAAATCTCGAAATAAAGATTAGACTAGTCTCAGAGTAAGCTCATTGTTTCAGATTTAAGAAAACCTTCGATCAACCGAGCAAGACCGTTTTAATGCTCCACCTCAGCTGTCTCTTAATTCATGCCACCTAGGCAAAAAGCTTATGTGGCGGGGTAATTATGGAGGAGAAAGAGAGAAGTTGTCTCTTATCTAGATATAGCTCTTAGCAGTGTAATCGATGCAAATTAATTCTTAAGTGATCTCATGTAGCTCACACTCATACTATTATGTACTAGATTTATGCCACAAACAGGCTACAAGGTTAAAATGGTAGTAGTCATAAAATATAATAAATAAAAGCATTTTAGAGACATCACTAAGATACAAGTCATTAAGAAAGTTATATCTAAATAGTTATTTAATACCATTAAATATGATTTAAGATACAATGTATTGAAAGTCATATTTAAGGTCGGGTTGAAGGAACACTAGGACGCGAAGATTGCATGCCTTCTACTTTTCCCACAACATCAAGCTTGACTTGGCGTCAACCAAGGAAACTCTGGGGACCACCTTTCCAAAGCAGAACACTATGCTTTTGGAAATCCACAGCATCATGCTTGACTTGGCGTCAAGCAAAGGAAGCTTCGCGGAAGTTTCGCCTTTCCAAATCATTGATGATGGGCCGATGTTGCGTTGCCACTACTCAGCAGGAAGTTGCCCCCCCACCCCCCCCCGGTCTTATCGCTCAGACCAGTCTCTTTGCACCTGAGCACCTGCGAAACCGGAGGATCCATCCTATAGTTGCTGCACATCTTCTATTCAATTCTTGCAAGTTGATCTCATCTCCAACTTCGAAATCAACAAAAGGTAGGAAAATGACCTTAATTTTTTATCTACCAATGCCGTGTGCTTTAACATGGGAGTTAATAGATACATGTAGCCATCATAATCGTTATGTTTGGACGTTATTTCCGCACGCTGATTTCTTGGTTTTCAAACTGATGATCTATTCCTTCCTCTCTTCTTTTTCCTAATATACATATATGTGTCTTTAAATCGGAAAGAATTGAGACTTCTCGATAGACAGAACAAAGAGGCTTCTCTTTACACGTCTTTTGTTTGAGCCCATCCGAATTGATCTCCTGGCTCAGGCCCTCTACATCAAGTATATATGTGTTCCGGCCGCATTAATATATGCGAGAACGCATTATGTGTTCCGGCCGAAATGCGTCAACCCAAACCAGCCACGGTCATAAATAGATTCTCCAAGTCGGTAGTAAATCTATGACAGTTTTTACTGCTGATTTTTTTGTATCGCTGATAAATTATTATCGTCTGAGAAGGATTTTATAACAACCTAGCCTTTCTGTACAGAAATTCTGGATGGACTTGGTCGGATTGTCACCTCAAGAAAAGAAATATCAGCATTTCGCCCTCTCTGTCTGAGGAGAATCAAAGCTCACGACCTGTACGTGTCTTATTTCTTTGGAGATGCTGTATCTTTTAGGTGCACCTTCCTGCAGCCTTGATCGATCTTCTCATTTGATGTACGTAGGTTCCCCGTGTTTAGCTGAACCGAAGAGAGTTCTCTACAGATGAACAGATGGCAGCAGAGAACATAAACCCAATGGTTACTCATGATTCCGAAGACCGTGATCGAGGCTCCAACAAGGTAAACACTGGAACTCATAGAAGTATATATATTGGTACTGCCCTTCTTTAGATCTTTTCTAGCTGCTTTGGGAAATCAAATTTATCGACCTAATCTCCCTAAAAATGTGGATATACCTAATCCTATGATTTTCACACTTTTCAACTCCTAAAAGAAACGGTGGTATAAAAGTGTATGAAATCACCAATTAAGGACGATCCGTATATGTATGGAAGTGTTAGTTCTGCAAGGGTTCGGAAGTCCGAAGACATGGTGGAGCCCAAAAATGTTTCTTAAACCTAGGCAAGCTGCAAGACGTACTTACTATGGTCTATTATGGCTGATCGTAAGCCTACGGTACTGTCGTGTTAATCTTTTCCGGCGGTGGTGGGACTGAACTGTGTTCATGTTGGTTTAACAACGGGAACGTGATCCTCGGACTTCACCCTCCCCAGGTAGGCGAACTCATCCCCATATGTGAACACGTAGAGGTGCATACTGTTGGTATCGGCTTCATATCTTAGAAAATGGTCGTCAGAGTTGTAGCCGCAAATGTTCTAGCACGAGCGGCCACTACTACAGAAAATGTCAATACTGGCAGGCCAAAAACTCACATCAGTGACGGATTTTTGGCCTGTCAGCAACTAAAGGTGAGTAATGACTCGTATTATCAGTGACGGGTCACTGATAAAGCTCATTACGGACGGGTAAAAAAAGGAACCGTTAGTGATAGTTGTCTCATCACTGACGGGTACACTTTCAACTCGTCCGTGATGACATTTCATCACAGCTGACCAAAACATCATCACGGACGGGTAGAATATAGCCCCGTCAGTGATAGCTGTACCATTATTGACGGGTGCTTTTTTCACCTGTCTGTGATGACATTTCATCACAGGTGACCAAAACATTATCACGGACGGGTAGAATATCGACCCGTCAGTTATAGCGCTACCATCACTGATAGGTACTATTTTCACTCATCCGTGATGATATTTCATCATAGGTGAACGAAACATCATCACAGATGGGTAGAATATCGACCCATCAGTGATAAGCCTACCATCACTGACGGGTCCTTTTTTACCCGTCCTTGATGATATTTCGTCAGCTATGATTGAGATCATCACGTACGGGTGGAAAAGGCACCCGTCAGCGATGGTAAGTACCAACCAAGCAGGGTTTTCCTACTTCCTGGCTAGCCTCAGGTCATTTTTCTAGCCATGCCCTCTGAAAAACAAAATATACCCCATCTGCACAGCCTCTGTACAGCATCAGCATGCACAGGACATATATCACAAGCATATATGCAGTGTAGAATAGAAATCAAAGAATTATTTCAATTTGACTTCTCAATTTTGACAAGTCCGTTCAAATATACAACATACTCTACATCGCACAATTTGCTAAACAATTTGTCACATCTCAAATATGTTTGACATCTCAAATTTGACAAGTCTAAACTTTAGAAAAGAACAATACAGAATCAGTTTGAGCAAATTTATGTAGATGGGGGTATGCCGAAGTAGAATTCATTGGCGGGGCTTAGAACAAAATTGTTGAAGAAATATGCGAAGCGCGCCAATATGCGTATAAAGTCCTGGCTTGCATCAAATTGCTCTTACGTGTTAATATGAAATTCCTTGTTTAAAATTGGGAACAACATTAATTTCATATGGAAACAAAGTAGCTATTAAACAGACTGTTGATGTAGATATTAGATCCATCAATACCTTATGTACTCCACATTCAGTCCACGCTAGGGCAATCGCCTCCATGTGCGCGCAAACGTGGAACCCACATGTGTTCGTTGCTTCTTATTGTTGTTTGCACGAGAAATCAAATTTATGGCTGAGCTTTTTTCTTCCCTTACCTTGTAATTAACCCCTTTCGACGCCTTATAGATCACAAGGCATCATCGATGCACTTTCGTATCATCGAGAAGTCACGTTTCATTTTCATTATGGAATCAAAGTAAAAGACCTTGTTCCATGCTCCAACGATAACCACAAGTACCCAGTGGTCGCTGCATACACGACATCATGGTCAAAAGTGAGACGTAAACACCTAGCGAAGTGCATAAATTGAAGATTTAGACAGTACTAAAGAACTTACGGTGGGTTGTAGGCAAACATTATGTAATCCTTGGTCCTTTGGGCGAGCCATACTTTCGCAAGGAACTGCGTGACCATCTCTGTATTCTCATTGCACCCTCCAGTTGAATAGGTATGGATTGATCAATCTAACGTTTGCATTCAAGCGCCTGATCTCTTGGACCATGTGGAGCGTCCATATCCTCATGATGTTAGCGTCGAGTCTGTCGAAGGTATAGAGACTGAACAGGTCTTCATAGTTGACGTCAAACGTACTAGTCCCAACTTCATCGTAGAAATTGTACTCAGGTGGCACTCTAACCGTGATGTACTGCTCAGCACCAGGCTCTGATTTGCTGGGTCATATTATTCAGTTGAAGCTCTGGGAGGAGTGGCTCACCACATTTGTATTTCCGGGCTAGAGGGGCAGGAGGATAGTACTTTTGCGGCCTAGAGGATGCATCAAAATTGCATACACTCCAGCAGACCGATTTGTTTATTGTCCTGATAATAGCGTGCATGAGGGTGTTGTAGTGTCTGGCCTAGAGCTCCCGTGTCTCTGTCCAATATTAACAAAGATACATACAATTAATAATATTGCACGACAAGAAAACTAAAATCGCACATGAAAATGAAGTAGAGTTTTAACTGCAGATAAGAACAAAATAAATCTTCATTGATGTCTTAACATCAAATTAGAGAAGCAGCAAGATTAAACAAGAGTGCAGTTTATTATAACTATATTGAAAATAAAGTTGTATTTCGTTACAACTAAATTAAATATAAGAAAAACTACCTCACACATAAAAGGAAGGTGAGGTAGAAGAAATCTTGCTTAGAACAAGAGCTTACAAATCACAAAGGGTAAAAACCATCCGTGATGAACATGTCATCTGGATGGTTTTCTACCAAAAATAGTATGTGTATTTTTCCGATCTATTAGACCCAGCAAACATAGCTACATATGTCAAGCTGCCCGCCATCCCCTAACCATAACTTCCTTGGCCCAAGCGAATCCACTAAGTCCCCCTGTCACCCCCTAACCCTTTCTCTCCCTCTCCCAATTTTCTCCTCCTCCTCTCAGGTCTGCACACGTCCTCTTAGATCTACGCATGCCCTTCGAGATCCGTGCACCACCTGCAAAGATCTACTAGTCATTGGTGACCTCCTCCTCCAAATCCCCTCCCACCTTACCTCCATGCAGCACCTGAAGCAGAAGAAGCTATAGATGGTGGATGAAGGAGAAAAGTTGTGCCAAACCTTGGGCTTGCCATCTGTCGTAGCTACGGGACTAGGCAGTATACTTTAGGTACTCCTGATCGGTTACGTTGACCTCTGAGAGTACCGAAGGAGTACGAGCAAGTGTAGTGTCCGTCGAGGAAGGAGTGCGGGTTACCGCGCTTGTTGAGGCGGGATGTAAAACACTCGTCTCGAGGATAAATGGAAACTCGTGTCGGGGCGAAGTGAAAACTCTCGTATTAATTTCAGGAATTATAGTTTATATCTGGGAAAAATGGATCCCCTCTCTCTCCCCTTGGGTCCTATTTATAGGGGTTGAGGGAGGGATGTGAGAGATTACAATTATGCCCTTCAGGCAACGACACACCCCCAGGGGTATTCTGGTCTTTTTACAAGGATTCTTACGAAATATTTCAATACTTTAACATCCCAATGCTCGGGCTACGTCGATGGGTTGTCCTGGGTACCGGGACGGGGCACAGTCTCAATGTCTGCCGGGACGAAGCGTAGCCTTGGTGTCCACCGGGACGGGGCGCTGCCTTGATGTCCGCCGGGATCGACATTGCCGGCGGTGCCAGCGGAACTCGATGACATCAGGCACATGTCGATACAGCAAGGGGGACCTTGACGTCGTCAAGGAGAAGCTCGTCGGTTCGGGGTAGCGCGGGGACCCTTCCCCCAACACCATCGATGCTGATGATGGTGCCATCGGGGAAGGGCTCGCTAGATCCAGAGATCCTACCAAGAGCACTTGGGCCAGATCTGGATCTGGCTCGATCAGTAGCCAACGGTGGCCATGGACCATCATCATCGCTCAAGCGTCTTCCCAACCCCGATGGTTGACAGATTTGCATGGATAGGTCGTCTCCCATACCCTCCATGGCCACCCTAGAGAAGGGCCATACCGTGGCCCTTGCCGAGCATTGCGAGACACCCAATGGTGCGGCGGGGTGCTGCATAACGACCACAACACGCGCCTTGTGGAGGCAGCCCTAGACGCTAAGCTCATCAACATTGTGCCGCCCAAGCCCAAGTTGGGGCCACGATGGTTACACCTAAACCTGGAATAGGGGCTCGACGAGGTGGTGGTGCTACAGCTCATGCGGTTCTAGTGCGGCTCCGTACGGCTCACGTCCAACCACACCGTCACTAATGGGCACGGAACCAGCAACTTCCTCAGCCAACCTCTACCTACATGACAACGACCTCTCCTCTCCTCACGACCACGAGTCTCTCTGCTCACTCGCCATAGGGTTTGCATCGTAGGATATGGTTCTAGTGTGCTTTTTTTTTCATAATTTCCTCACAGATGGTACCCATTGAGCCTTCTGTGATCCCTTTTTGTTATCACCTACCCCCACATATAGATGGTTCAAATAATCATCTTTGATAACTATTTTGAACCGTCTGTGATAGATATTTCTGTAGTAGGTGGGGAGAGGAGCAAAGGAGGAGGATGAAGAAAATAACATCATTTTGGTGTTTCCCCTATTCTTCCTCCTCCATCACACCTGCCTTCTTATCCTTGGTCTTCCTTTTGAACTTACAATACTCAACACTCTATAATATGTACATAAATAAGAATAAGGATAGGAAGATCAATTCCAACAAGAGATTTCATATCTATTCAACTTGATCCTCATCCTCAAATTCCTCTACTTATCATCCTTGCTCTTCATATGTAATTAGTTTTTATAAAAAAACATAACATTGATTAACTAAGATGAAATATAAATAAGAAGAAAAGAGGACGCAGAAGAAAGGGAACAATATTTCGTAATATGTTCGACTTCTTGCTCTTGCCCCTTTTACTGCTTCTTACGCAATACTCGAGAACATAACAGAAAGAGAGAAATGTAGAACAACAGATTGCAGCGCGAAACCCACCCTATAAGTGCAGAGAACGATATAGAAGTGGTGAAATCAGGGAGAGAAGGAAGTGATTCATACATATAGACTTTGTGGTGGCACTTGAAGAGGCAGATAATTGAGGGGAGGGAGCGTGGGAAATTAGGTGGAAAGGAACCGAAAATTTTCTTTTGCGTTTACCAAGGGAGACTCATATGTGTACACAAACCACTGTGCACGAGCATGAGTTCGCCTCCTTAGCATAGCTTACAAATGACAGAATCTGGTGATAAACCCGCAAGTCTTACAAAGTCATCTTGAATTCACAGCAAGAAAGAAAGTGGCCATTAGGAGCAAGCCGTGGGCAGAAGAAGGGTTGGATAGAGGAGGATCCGAGTGGGAACAAGGTTACCTCGGCTATCGTGCATGTCACTGCCATGGAAGGGGGAGGGTGGGAGAAGAAGGTGACCAAATCTGACGACATAGGTACCTTTGGAGCGCCAACTCCTTGTTCCCATCTGCCGCCGTAGAGAGATATCATGAGGTTTTAGTGGGACTCCGGATCAGGGAGTGCTTCGTTATCGCCAAACGTTGCTACAGCCTGAAGCTACTCCCAAGGCGGCTAGGCCAACCAACATATTCATGCCGCTGGAACTATACTATAGAAACTCATCAAAGTGGTGGATACAGGACGACAGGGATGTGGAAATATAAGGCGAACCAAGATCTAGAGGAGGCAGGGGCATGATGAACAGCGAAAGCACCCTTTTTTTGCGGTTAATCACGTGAGTGGTCAATTTCGACCACAACAACACACACCCTCCACGTCTCTCTCCTTTATCCTCTTTCTTCTGCTTCCTTTGCCCTCTCACTCCCTATCGTGATTCCCGCATGCGGCACCCACTTCTTGCCCCTAACCTCCTCTTCTGCCCCTTCTCTCTCTCTCTCTCTCTCCATCCCGACGTGGTGACCTCCACTCCTAGTGTGGCCGGATTCAGAAATCCAGGCACTGGCGAGGTGCACTCATCCAGATCCCGCCATGTCCACCCCCGTTGTGGACAGCTTGGCGCTGGTGAGCTCACCCACCATCGCCACCTCCTCTTCCTCTGTGCCCACCTGGCCGATCTGACCACCTATGCCTTCGCGCACACCGCCGGTCGCCGCCTTGGGAGGTCTCACTGCGGACCGTCTTACGTCGTCACGACCATGATCTTGCCATTCCTGACGGCATTGCTTTGCAAACCGCCGATCTAGCGCCACAACCCGGCTATAGATCGTGGCCTCCTCGAAGTCGTCGTCTCCATGCTCCACCTCATGCCACGTCCATTGCAGCTTGAGGCCATGTAGATGAATGCATGGGGCATGTATGACGCCGTCCTCGCCGACTATGTCCATACACATTGACGAGCTTTCTCGGTCTCCATCGAGTTCCTCTGCATTGCTTCGAGATCCTTCAACCTTACGCTCTGATACGACTTGTTACAAGATCAGCCCACATCCGAAGGGAGCGGTCTTCACGACAAACGTCATCCATAGCAGTTAGATCTAGAAGCAATCAAGTGAGAGAAACGACACCGATATTTGTTAACGAGGTTCATCCGAAGCCACATTCCTAAGGCCGTTATCAGACGCACCTCCCCATTTCCATTGCCAAACTCCAGCCGAATGTCTATGTCTGGGGGCCGGCCGGTCAGACCGCCCATAGGAGCCGGTCTAACCGCCCCCTGTGCGGTAGGCTCCGGACAATCTGACAATCATATTGGTTACAGCAGCCTATTTATGGGAGCCCGGATTATACACGTATTTGACTCAAATACTACTAATCTTATCTGCTAGTTAGACTCAAACTCCAATACATAACCTGCTCATTCACATATTCGACACAATCTTAATAAAGCTTATATAGCTATTTTTTTAGAGGGGTCAATCTTGGTTAGTTGCTTGCCCATATATAGTAGCTTATTTTAGAGATAACAAGAGGCGAGTAAACTGCATCTAACGTCCAAAATAGTAGTAGCGTCACAAACAAAATCTAACTGGTTTTCTGACGGAAAACAGTAGGATACAAATTGAACTGCCTACTACATTTGTTTCCTGCAAACCACCATCAACTTAGAAACTGCATTTCATTCAGGACAAGAAGTTTGTGTCACAAATGAAAAAACTAAACTTTTGTTTTCGTTCTGCTTCTATCCAGCTTATGGAGTCACATTTTGTGCCAGAACACCAACTAATTCTGATAGCAGTAATCGTCAGTTTTACCAGTTCACAAGCAATTACATGGTCTGTAGAAGCAGCGAGTATAATTCCGATACTTTTTGTGGATTTCAACGTGCGCTTATGGTCCAGGATGAGCAGATTTGTTGGTACTGGGACCTACACTGTCACTATGGTGCTGGAAGCTTATGCACTCTTACTTGTGACCAACAAAAGGCATCTCAGAATTGTTTTCATTCCCCTTGTCATCCTCGTCTTCATTGGTGCACTTTGCGGCAAATTTAGGGAGAATCATAGTTTTGGGTACAATAGAAAACGAGAAGCAACCTTGCGAGATGGCACTGAGAGCACCCAGAAGCTGATGAAAATGGCAATGGTGTCTTACATTTTGCAGTTATCCTTCGTAATATGGACTCATTACTGGCAGCAAGGCAGTATCTTTATCTTCTCTGGTTTCCTTCTGTTCTTCAACTCGGCGCTAGGTGCACTGGCAGTGATGATAGCCACACCGCCTGTTGGAGTCAGTCCTGGAGTAGCACAGGTGCTGCCGGTGCTGCACGAGACATGTATCACAGTGCTGCTGATAACTACTCAAACCATGGCCGCGGAATGGCTAGGGGAGGACATCATTTTTGCCTGCATGCCGGAGCTTATCGCAGTGCTTGTATGGTTCACTAACCGTTTCAACCATGCTGGTCATGCAGTGAGCGTAAGGTTGTTTACATCTGGACTCGTCATTCTCAGCAGCTCAGTTGCAGTTATTCTGGCCTACCTGGCCAACATGTATGCAAATGACCGGAATATGCTGGCGTCCTGGTTTAGAAGGGCGTTTTGCATCTCTGGCTCTTCGTCAGCTCTGTCCTACTTCCATGCGTGGCTCTTACATCAATGGCCGGGAAGCACATCGAACTCCAACGGACCGATCGAACTGCTGAAGATCTCCACAAAAGTTTGCTTCTCTACGACGGCTATATTATTTTGTGTACCGTTAGTTGGTGCGTGGACTCTTGATGCAAAAAGCACTGCTGCAGTACTTATCCTCTTGCTGCTCACATTTGCTATTTTCAGGAGGAGGTTGTCATGGTGGGCATATCGTATCCTAGCCTTCCTAGATTTAAAGATAGGCTAGGAGTTTGAGCAGGCCAGGGGCGGACCTAGAAATGATCAGGCTGGGTCTTCTCTTTCTCCCTTATCCTAGGTTGAGTTCTTTATATATCTGATTCTTCAAAAAAAATTCAAAGGTCCTAAAGTGGGCATTTGGATCCAGGCCCCAGGGTGCCCGCGGACTTGATCTGACTTTGTTAATAATAATCAAACTTGTTTGTATCCTAGTTGAAGAATAATTGGTTAGTTTTTTAATTGTGTATATGTTAGTTAGGTAGTACACCTATCCCTGTTGATTTAGAAGTGGAGTTTGAGTCGTAGTACTATGAGTTCATGTTCTAGTTGGATTGCTAGACAACCTTGAGTTATGTATATATATACATGTAAACTATACTCTTATATCAGATTTAAAAAAAATAAAGAGAAAAATAAGGCCTAAGAGGTGCCTTGGGCAAAGTATTCATGATAGTATGTACGTATTTTGTGATTTGTTTCATGTGATCAATCCTTCATCCAAAAGCCAACAATTGGTATGGAAGCAAGGTAGATTGAAACTGCACTTGTCCCAAGAGAGGTGTCCAATGCTAAGCCTCGGGGTAGGCCATTGTCACTCTACTCAAGGATGAGGGTGACAGTGAGAAGCGAGCCATCAACTGTCATGTGGTGTTCTCCCAGATAGAAAACTTGGGGCACCCTAGTTCGGATATTGGACCGGCCGAGGTGCAAGGAGGACTAACCAAACTCGCATCCTGCGAGCGACATCGTCGCTGGCCTAAATTCCCCTGCAAGAGCGCGAGAAAAAGACTAAAAGTGTACGGCTTTTCTCTTCTCTGTATTCGAAACCCCCCACCCCCCAAACAGGAGGGGTGCCTCCCTTTTTAAAGAGAAGGATGGAGGTTAAGTACAAGTATATCTCTGCCCCTAGGCAGATTATGGATTCACCCCTAGGCTCTCTACCTCGTCTGGGATGCTCTGGTCTTTTTCCTCCTACCCATATTTGGCATATCCTCTAGCATCTTCGCGCATCCCGCTTGCATGTCCGGAACACGTCACGGTACGGTCTCCTCACTGGGGACTTTATGACTCCTCGCTCAGGGCCTTCGGGCGCCTTGTCCTAGACTTTACACACTCTTGACTAGGCGCACCTCTGTCAGGGTTTATGGGACGCCTTGCCCGGGGCTAGCGGGCGCCTCGCCCAAGCACACCTCACCTGGGACTTTAACTCCTCGCTCAGGCACACCTCGGGTGGGGCTTGCGGGTGCCTCGCCCGGCGTGCCTCACACGGGCGTACTTGGCTGAGGCTTGCGGGCGCCTTACCTAGGCTTACCTCGCCCAGGACTTTACGGACTCCTCTCGCTTCGGTGTACCTTCCCTGGAGCTTGTGGGTGCTTTGCTCAAAGGTCTCATCATTGTTGTCTACAACCCCTGTAGGTCAAACCATATCTCTCTCCCACACAATCTGCACTTATCTTAGAGATGGGGGTGCTACGTTTGAAGGGGTTGCTGCATTTGAAGGGGGTGCAGAAACCCCCTATGACTGTAGCCCCTCATTGGTGTGGGCGGTCAGCGAGTGCCCGTCCCCGCCGGTGTTCTTCCCCCAAAATGGGGTTAACACATGGCGCAGGATGGGGCACCCCTAACTATCTTCTTCCTCTTTCATACCTATGTCTATTATTGTACGGCTTCTCATCTTCGGCGCCCTTGCGGGCTATAAATGCCCCCTTTTGCCCCTTCTTTTTCCCCTTCCCATTGCAGCTACCGCCTCTCTGCTTCGCTCAACGCTCCTTCGCCCTCAAGCTCCCTTGACGT
This sequence comes from Stipa capillata, assembly GCA_019208055.1. Taxonomy (NCBI): domain Eukaryota; kingdom Viridiplantae; phylum Streptophyta; class Magnoliopsida; order Poales; family Poaceae; genus Stipa; species Stipa capillata. Next base: position 51,798 of record JAGXJF010001025.1, on the reverse strand, counting down.
GCTGGAGATCACGAAGTGAGGGTCTTCCAAGTAAGCGGGGTGTGACGGTTCTGGCAAAGCGTTGGGGGTCCTCGTCCCTTGCCTTAGCAACATGGGAAGAGGCTTGCACGGGGAGCCGACAAGTAGGGCACACCAAGGTAGTGTGAATCGGCAGAGTGCCGGAGCACCTCGCCTGGTTCTATGGGACATGAGGGTCCGTCGGGGTGGGGTATGCGGGCACCTCACTTTGGACTTGGATGTTGGGACAACGTGCTAGGGCAGACCAGCAAGGCGACGAAGCACCTCACCTAGCTTTGAGAGATGCGAGGGTCCCCTAGGGCAGGGTGCTCGAGCACCTTGCCCAAATTCGGACACCGAGGCAATGTGCTAGGTTAGATTGGTGAGGCGACAGAGGGCCTCCCCCAGCTCTAAGAGACATGAGGGTCCTTTAGGGCGGGGTGTGCGGGCTCCTCGCCCCAGAAATGGATGCTTCCCTTCACCTTTCTTACTTTCCTCATCATGTGTCCGTAGGGAGCATGCTCCTCTTCTAGAGATTCAGTCCTTCGTGCTCAAGCATTTGCTGATGACATGGCCCTGTAGGTAGAAGCCGAGGTAACATTTCTTCCTTTCCACTCGTGTTACTGGGTCTCGCCACCTTGATTTCTCATTGTTTTAGGTCGTCATGTCTACCAGCAAGCAGCCAGCCACACTGAAGCGAAAGGGAAAGAAGCCCGCATAGGAGAGGGTCATTTACTCTTGTTGGCTCGGGCCCTCCCACACCACCAAGGATACCCTAGCACGATTGCATGATGCCAGGTGCTCCCCCTCCCCCCCCCCAAAATGCGAGGACCATGGAGCTATCCTCCCAGCCAAGGAACTATCTGAGGTGTCCTACCTGAGGGTCACATCCTAGTGTTCGCGATGTAGTTTGAGGCCGGCCTCCCCTTCCCGGCCGCCCCAATCATGCAAAGGTCCTCGACCACTTGGCCTCGAAGTCTCAAAGCTTCACTCCACTGTGATCACCCGCTTGGCGACCTTCAAGTTGGTGTTATGGACTATGCACATGAGGAGTTTGGTATCCTGCTTCGCCTCCTTCCATGAGCTGGTCATTACTCACGTGATTCTACATAGCGAAGCATCGTCCTTGTTTGTCTTGGTCAACTTCCGGGAAAACTCTTGGGCAAAGGTCCCCTTCCCCACCAAGGTTCTCAACAACAAATGGAAGAACTAGCGCAATGAGTAGTTCTATTACCACATGGGCAACCTCAATTTCACCGACCAAAAGAAGGCCCCTGGATACATCACTTGCCAGTTGATTATGATGAACTATGACTTGGCACACCATGACGCGCTGGGGGTAGATGAGCCACCAGCTCTCTTGTTGTGATTTGGCAGAGGAGTTCATTTTGTTGCACATTCGTCCTCTCGCAGCGAGGTGGCACCCAAAGGTTTACCCTCTAGCATAGGGCAAGCCCCTTCCCTGTGACTTCTATGGCTACGAACCCGTGGAAGGTAGCATGACTTCTTCTCTGCATCCGCTCTCTCTCTAGCGTGTTTGCTCATATACTTCATTTGGCGACCTCTTTCCATGTAGGGTATGACCTTCGTCGTGTAGAGGAGGCAACCACCATACTCAAACGCTTTACCATGTTTGAGTCTAGGACTATGGTGAGGCTCATCAGCGGGTGCCGGAACCGTGTGTGCGAGCTCTTCAAATGGGACGTGTCGCCTTGCCCTGAGGCTGCTTTTGCTGAAGATGCACATGCTAGTTGGAAGTGGAAGCACATCGTGTTCCTGACAATGAAGAAGGGTGTGGGCAAGTCATGCGCTGGTGATGAGCGACCTGGCCAATCTAATGATGAGGGTAGTGGGCAACTCACATCATCTGCTCATGGCAAGGTTGACACCGAGGAAACCCATGACGCTGAGGAGACCAGCAAGGATGCTGGGGATTTTGCTGGCGAGGCCTCCGAGGGATAGTCTGAGGCCCACAATTCGGAGTGCGGGGACACGGAGGGCATCGAAGAGGACGCCATGGAGATGTTGCCTCCCCAAGTGGGGTTGGGAGTTGGGAAAGGCCCAATAGGGATACTTGCTGGAACATTCCATTCTACCATGGTGACAGGTGGAAGCATCCTCGGCTTGGGCTCGTTGTCCTCTACTTCTGAAGTGTGGTTTTTTGACCGTGTTGAGGATGTGCTTGGCTTCGCCATCGAGGTCAATAGCTCCCTTGTGGCTCCACTCGCCTCAAAGGCACGCACTCCCCTAATACCACATTCTCTTCTACCAGCGGGCACAGCTTCGACCGACACAGGCAACATCAGCCCCAAACATGCGTCGGACCCATCCATGATGGTCTCCAGTCAGCTCGCCCCGGACTTTCTTTGTTGGCTCCGTTGGAGCTCGAGTTCATGGGTCCCGCCTCGCCGAGACCAACTTGGCCACAAGTTTTGCAGCCTCACATGCTGCCACCCTTAAGGTATCGCCTTCTGACCCTTGCACTTGTCTCCCACCTTCCTGCTTTGTTTTCTTCATATTGGCCGAGTACCTCTAGCTAATCTAGTTCTTGCTTGGTGAAGTGTTTGTTCACTGCCAAGAGGCTGTCAGCCATGGGTGATCGAGCTCGCTTGGAGGAAGAGAGGAACAAGGTTGTGGCTGCTACTGAATAAGCAAATCAGCTCCACGACAAGGTCGAGATGATGAAGGAGCACGTGAGGCAGTTCACTAGGCGGGACAACAAGGTTTTCATGTTGGTGCACCCTTTGTGCTTTGTGGCCCACCTGCTCACTGCCGCAGTTGGGCTCGACATGGAGGACTTCGACAGCTCTGACATGGAGGCCCTAAAAGTTGACGGGTTACTTGGGCAACTCAAATCTACCATGCAGCATGCGACGTGTACCCAACCTTTGCACAGGATAATGCACGAGTGTTGATTGAGTTGTCTCTCCATTGCGGCTACCTAACCACTAGACACATCCCAGTTACTTTCTCAGTGGAGGATCACATGGCCCCGAAGACCGCCAATGTCATCGCTGCCCGGCACAAGATCAAGATTAAAGCCGATGCTTTCTTGTCTCGGGTTTCGGTTGTGTGCAAGAAGGGTTCCAAATATGTTGAAGGGATCTAAAAGTCTCTATCAGCGGCTGGCACCTCCGTCCCTCCCTTAGCAATCAAAGGCACTTCAAGCAGCACACCTACTGACTTGACGCTGCGCCCCGAGGTTTAGAGCTCGCATCATTCGCTTGTGTCACGTTGGTTTTTGTATTTAAGGCGGCTTGCTCCCGGACGCCTACTTCATCATGTTAACTTAGTCATTGCATCGGTGTTATTTCGCCGCCTGTGGCTTGTCGGGCTTGAACCTCATACTTTGGCATCATGTGGATTCTGCTTGGACCTCATGTGTTTATCCATGGTGTGATCTTATGCTATGTATTTGTTTCCCTTGTATCGTGATGGTCATTACCCTTATCATGGCTATTGTAGAACTTGGCCTCAAGGCGTAAGTTATCTGCTAGAAGGCGAGGTATTCAGCCCCTTATTTTGTGATGTCGTGCAAGCATCACTCGCCATCCAGCGGCTCGCAGGCAAAGTAGGAGTGCACCCTGATTGTTGGGAGGGAGGTAGATGGAGACAAACTGCTCCTCTTAGTGTTTGCCACGAACATAGTCCAGCATATTGGAGTGTAACACGCTACAATGCTTTCACCCTCTATTTAGATACATGTTGTATTCCCCTTTGTAATAAGACCCAATGGTATTGCATACCATATCCCCCAACCAAAAAATCTAGTGATCACGACGTGAACGGGGTCACTTTGCCTTCACTGTAATGTCACCATGTTTGTCGAATAAGAATATGGCCTTCGCACGTTTCATTGCAGACGAATGAGTCAGTGCTGAGCATGATGTAGGGAAAAGACTTAACTGTTTTCCCCCTTTATTTTGCAACCATCGCTGGCATGCTTCTAGGAGTTAGGTGTGGGGTAGGATTTTAGTGCACATGCGTCGGATGTTATCTTTAGTTGGCACAACGGTAGAGTGGAAGGGCTTGTTGCTCTTTACATAACTAGGAATGATGTGTGGAAAAGGGAGCTTGCGAGGTGGTAGGGTACCATCGCAAGCCAAAGTAGTGAGTTGGGTCAGATCAGGGCAGTGCAAGCGCACTTCGCCCCTAACTTAGCAATGTTAGCTTGGTGTGAACTTGTGTAACGAAGCAATGCGGCTTGGAGGTGTATGAGGACGTTGCACAGTTGACTTAGCAAAACAGATGGTGCGTGAAGGTTATCTAGGCGATTTGTCCTAGTGAGATGTGAGGGCACCCCATTACATTGTGACTACAGGCGTGTGCGACAAGGCCATCTGGGCGACGTGGCCCGACGGAATGGGAGGGGACCTTGCCCATGACTGGGTGGCAACATGGCACGGTGAGTTGAGGTGGCAGGCACCTCGCCCCCGCTTAGTGGCGAGGTGTTGGGCACCTGGCGCGTGGCTTAGCTGGCACCTGCCCCGGCGACTTAGTGACACGCTATCTTAACATGAGCCAATGAGATCAACACCCCACCGAGCGAGTGGCCAAGAGGCCAGGCTAGGGTGAAGCTCATGTGCGAGCTTGCTCGTCCCCTTTCCCATCCATGCACATGTTGGGAAAGTCTTCACAAGGCTCTGAGCGTCTCTTAGCACCGTTGGACAACCGAGCCCTCCACAGTATGCTTTGGCGACAAGGGATTCTAGGGTGAGGTGTGACCTGCAAAGCCCCTGGTCTATCTTCCTTACCAACTCTTGCCCTTCTTCCTTTGAGACACATTTGAGGAACAGGGCACACACGCCATACTTGTACAAGGACGCGTCATGCATGACAAAGCCTTGAGCACGCACCATGAGCTGACGTGCAGCGACATGGTCTTCTGGCTCTGTTTCATTGGTGAGGTAATTCCTAATGGGTGTCCTCCAGTCTTCATTGAGTACAATGTTCACTGTTTGCAAGCTCTCCATAGAGGCAAAGGCTATTACCTCATCGAACATCCCTGGTGGAGTGTTAGTCCTACTACTGGTCGCGCGTGCAAGCAAGTTAGCTTCGGCATTATCCATGCTTGGGATGCTGCGCATGGTGATGCCCAAGAAGTGTTTCACCATGGCTCGTGCGAGAGTGAGGTACTTTATCTTTTCCGAATCCTTGGCGTGATAACTTTTGTCCAAGTGACTGGCAACCAGCTGTGAGTCACACTTGATAAGCATGTGCTGGGCTCCAGCTGCACGCGCCTTGCACAGCTGAGCAGTAGCGCCTCATACTCAGCTATGTTGTTTGTGGTCTTGAACTCAAGGCGGGCCGAGTACTTGGTGCACACTCCCTTAGGTGACTCTAGGATGGCACCTGTGCCCACGCTATCGGCGCACCACAAGCCGTCCATGTAAACCGTCCAAACAGGCTCGTGCTATTGGCATTTGATGCCCTCGCATGGTACCCATGCCACCACGAAATCTACCAAGACTTGTGACTTGATGGCAGTTCTCGAGGGGGGGGGCTCAATGGTGAAGGCGCAAGCTCAGCTGCCCATTTTCTGACTCGTCCAGAAGCTTCCTTGTTGCACAACACCTCACCGATTGGGAAAGAGGGCGGAACCCATATTGGATGGGCGAGGAAGTAGTGCCCTAGCTCCCTCGATGCCATCAGGAGGGTGTAGGCTAGCTTCTCTAGCTTAGTGTACCGTACCTTCACGCCTTGAAGGGATTTCGACACATAGTACACCGGGTGTTGGGCCCGGTTTTGCTCCTTGGCTAGAACCGCGCTAACTGCCATGGGAGTAACTGCGAGGTATAATAGTACACCGAGTGTTGGGCCTGGTCGGGCTTTAAAGTAAGGTTGGTGTAGTCAAATGTGTCTTGAGGTCTCGAATGCTCGTTGGCTCTCTGCGGTCCATTTGAACTTATCGGAACCCCTCAAAGATTTGATGAAGGGCAAGTCCTTCTCGGCCAAGCGGGAAATGAATCGCCCTAGCGTGACCTCCCATGAGCCTTTGCATTTCTTTGTCGGTTGTCGAAGGTTCCATCTTGAGTATGACGTTCATTTTCTTCGGGTTGAGCTTCCTGCTTGCACTTCTGAGATTGGCAAAGGGGTTTCTTGTAGATCGCCCACATGGCTACTTGTGAGGATGCTCTTGGCTACTATATCATTGACATAGGCCTCCACGTTTCTACCCACTTGGCTGCTCAATGTCTTGTTCACAAGCCGTGCGAAGGTTGCACCAGCATTCTTGAGGCGTGATGAAGCTCGTCTTCTCCTTGTCTGCCTTGCCCATCCACACCTAATGATTCCCAGAGTATGCATCGAGGGCATCCATGAGCTGGTCAATGCGTGACAGGGGGAAGTTGTCTTTTGGGCATGCCTTGAGATTAGCGTAATTGACACACATCCGCCAATGTCTGTTCGCCTTCTTTACAAGGACCAAGTTGGCGAGCCACTCAGGGTGCATCACCTTGCGGATGATTCCCGCCTTGAGGAGTTTATCAACCTGCTCACACGCTACAACCTATCGGTCCGCTGACATCTTGTGCAAGTGTTGCTTGATAGGCCCTACATCTAGGTCAACCATAAGCTTGTGCTCGATGATGCTGCGGGGGACTCCCAGGAGGTCTTCATATTCCCATACAAAGATGTCGTTGTTCGAGCAGAGTGTGATCAACAACGCTTGCTCCACGTCGGGAAGGAGGTCAACTCCGTTGAGTATGGTCTTGAGCGGTTCCTCATCGAATAGAGGCATCGCGCATGTTTCACCATCCGGCTTAGGCTTGGGAACCCATCACAACGTGGAAGGCGAGATGGCTAGGTCTAGGACCACATCAATGTTGTGCACCTCACTCACACTACGATATCGGGCGGTAACTACGGCTAGACTTCGCACGCATGCTTTTGCACTTAGTGTGAGCTTGTCAGCATTCGCTGAGGAAGCTTCTCGCATGCTTCCCATGGTGCTTGGGCCGATGTCATGCACGTATCATATGGCCGACATGGTGTATGGTGATCGCCGTGACATGCCCTGATCACCATACACCGTGATGACCCCTGCGGTGGCCGGAACTTTCATACACAAGAATGCTTGGCATGGTATCGCACCAAACTTTTTGAGGGCCACCTAGACCAAGATGGCATTGTATTGCTTTGGTGTGTCAACCACGTCAAAGAGTATGCTCTCCATGCGCTTGTGGGCGTCATCCTTGAACTTGATCGGCAGGTCAATCCTTCCAATTGCATTAATTGGCTCACCTCCAAACCCGATTAAGGGCACACCAGGAGATTGTAGCCACAAGCGCAGGATATCCAATTGTTCCAAGGTGGAGGTGAACAGGATGTCTACAAAACTTCCTCCATCCATGAAGATACACCACACTTCAACCTCTCAGATAAGGATGGAGATATATAACCAACGCGTCGTGGTGAGGGAGCACAATTCCCCCGCGTCTTCCGGACCAAAGGTGATTGTGGTGCTTGTCCAAGGTGGTAGCTCGATTGGAGGATACACCCCAATGTGTTGAATTGTTCTGGCGCATGTCTTGTGCCTTTGATTGGATAGGCAGGTGTGGGCACTGCCACCTGTGATTGCATGGATGATGCGACGTGGCTCGGCAACGTTGATGGGGGTCCTCTGCGCGGGAGGGGGCATGGGCACATGGGCGAAGGATCAGTTTGCCTGCTTGGTTGCGGTGACCTTGGCCACCTAGTGCACCTGGATGACGCGCTCGAGACTGAGCCACTAAATCACACTTGACAGTGGAGCGAGTGTGAGTTCGGTACACTTCGTAATATTTCACCGCCCGTCGCCGAAGTGGATGGCTCTTTGCCGCTGATGCTTTAGTTGATTCCCGCAGTTTTCTGGCGGTCTTGGTGCTCGCATAACCCTCGTGGTGGAGCTCTTTCACGTGGACAATCTTGGTGTGCATCTTGGGCTGGGCTTGGATCTTCGTCTCGAGGGTGACCTCGAGCATGCTCGTCTTTGTGGGCTTCGTGGTTAGCGTGCTCACAGTTACCACTCGCGACATGATAGATGTCCCAGCGACACTGTCGGCACCCGTCTACCTTCTCACCTTTTGCTCGCACTGTGACTATACTTCGCGTGCTTCTTCTCTTTGCAGAATTTGTCCTTCCTCGACGCAAGCATACACTTCCATTATGTCATAGAGCTGCTCGATGTTGCTTAGTTTCTTTCTCTCTAGTTTGTCCGCCATCACTTCATTGTTGATCCCTTGACATTATTGTTCCGTGACGCCCTTGACTTGGCACTGACCTTGAAAAAGCACCTCTTGTAGGCCCTGATGGTTTCGCCTGGGCGCTACCAAAGGTTGCTGAGGTCGCTAGATGTCATTTCTTTGTTTCGGCATATCTAGAAGTGACCGTGGAGTTTTCCGTGGAGCTGCTCCCACGAGTACACCATTCAGGGTTCCAAGTCTAGGTACCAAGCTTGCGTTATATCAGCGAGGGCGAGCAGTAGACATTTGGCCATGATAGCCTCTCCCCCACTGATTGCCATCACAACGGCCTCGTACGTCCTGGTATACTGGATTGGGTTAGTCGTGCTAGAGTACTTGGCTAAGTCAGCTAGATGGAACTTGGGTAGAAATGGCATAGCCATGAGTCTCGGACTTAGCAGACACAATTGAAAGGACCGAAGGTGCCGACTAGAGGGGGGGTGAATAGGAGGCTAAGAAAAATTACTTCTTTTGACTTGATTGAACAGGTTAAGCCTTAAACAGGAATCGGGGTTAGCTAGCTATGTGACAGGTGAGTGACATAGGCAACAGAAGATGTGTAAATTAGTATGCAGCTGTCACACAGGTGCCTAACACAGGTGTTCTAAGGACTTAGCAAATGATGAGCAATCAATGTGCCTGTGTAACAGGTAACTGACTCAGGTGTGAGATAAGATATATAGCAACTGAGACACAGCTAATGAAACAAAGGTACAAAGGAGATCTATAATAGATAAACAAAATAAGTCTAAGATCTCACAAGCAAGCAAGCAACAGGAAGCTAAAGACAATACAGGAAAATACTCAAGGAGACAAAGAGTTTTTCACCGAAGTTCCCAGCTTTTCACAGAGTGGTACGTCTCCGTTGGAGAGGCTACTCCGAAGAGATTGCCAGCACCGAATCGTGCTTGTTCTCCGAGTACCTGATGTTCAGGCCTCTTCCTTTGCTTGGGGAAGTCCTTTTGCTTGCAGCAGGTAGACTTCGATTCACCTTCACAAACGTCTGGTTCAGCCCACACAAGCTTGGGTGATACCAGCGACTCCTACGCCCGTCTAGGAGTAGACACTCCAAGAGTAATAGATTCAGCAGCAACAACTCTTGGAGGAACCAATGCTCTTTGTTCAAGAACTCTAACTCTCCCGAACTGACACTTAGGAAACTTTGGCTTTTGTTTGGTGGGAAGAGGCTTTGCAACGGTTGAATATGATTCACTAGATTGGCAAAGGTTGAGGTCGAAGACCTCCCCTGGTCCCCTATTTATAGGGTTCACAGGAACTAGACCGTTACACTGTTGCCACGTAGGATTAAGTGGACCACCGGTGACAGCCACTAGTGACACAGCACATCACTACGCCCAACTGTAACCGGCTCAAGCAGACCGACACCTGTGTCACCGGAGGCACACACAGGTAAACCCTAAACTGACATAGCAGCACTACTCAGTCCCGGTCTTGGCACACGACATGTCCCTCAGCAGCACAACACTTTCTGAAACCTAATAAGGAGAGAACCTCCGACAGCCCTCCGACTCAGCAGACAAGCCATCGCAGCGCAGGTTTCCTTAGCGTTTACAAGCTCTCCCCTAGTACAGAGATGTACCTGAGTCACAGAGCGCTAGACCACCTGTGACACAGCTGTGTCACACCGATGACTCTAACCCCTAGGGTTTTCTACTGCTAGCACTGCAGAGTGCAAGCACAAACCAGTTTCACACTTGTGCAAAACTGTTGACACAGGGCCACTAACCTCAAAGCATTAGTGCCACTGTCCAGCATCCTGAGCATTGAGCAATTAGAATCTCCACAGATCATTACTGCATCATCCCTCTTTGATAGTACGGGTTTTTCCTATGGACTCAAAGAAACTAGCAAATCTAGGCTTTACCTAGCCCACCAACTGCAGTCACGGCTTGACGCATCAAGCCACCATCACCTTGCACTACTGCAGATTGACCTTCTCCTGAACCCCCTCCACTGACGGGCACAAAAGGTCCGTCGCTGCAGGGTAACACCGCCGACGGACACCAAAGAGCCTGTCAGCGGAGAAGGCAGCAAAGATAAACGTGAGGAGAACCACTGACGGGCGGAAAATCGACCCGTCAGTGGAGATGAACGTGAGGTGGCATAGATGACGCGTGAACTCCACTGACGGTCTCAATTTAAGTGCCCGTCAGTGGAGATTACAGATCCACTGACGGGCTCAGATGTAGCCCGTCAGTGTAAATGGGAACATATGACGTTGCATTTTACTGACGGGCCCTGGGAACCTGCCCGTCAGTAGAGACGTTGTCTTCACTGACGGTATAGATCCTCGTCCGTCAGTGGAGATTATTGCATGGTTGGCTGAAGATTCACTGACGGTCCCCTTTTACGTGACCGTCAGTGGTGATCTCGCCTATATAACCAGAGCGGGCCCTCGCTGCTGGCCAGTGCTCGCGCGCCCCACTGGCCAGCAGCGAGTGCCGCCGTCGCCCCAGCTGCTGCCGCCGTCGCCGCCACCCCCCCTTCCCCCTCCAACCCACCAACACTTCTCCCCTCTCCCCAACCCTCCTCCCCAAGCTCTAGAGAGACTAGATCTAGATCTAGATCACTCTCTCCCTCCTCCTCTCACTCTCCCTCTCTCCCTCCTCCTCATCTCTCACTCCTCCTCTCACTCTCACTCTCTCCATACATCTCTCCCTCCTCCTCTCACTCTCACTCTCTCCATACATCTCTCATTTCTAGCTCTCTCTCATCTCTCCCTCCTCCTCTCACTCTCACTCTCTCCATACATCTCTCATTTCTCACCAAAAAGATCGCTAGCGCTCGGTAATAATGCTCGCCAGTGTTCTTTTCATGTCGTATATGTATTTGATGTGGTTTTCGGTTATCGAACTGATTAGTTTCGTGTCGTAGGTGTTGATCGATGGATCGCAGTTGGATGTATGACAACCGGGCGACAGAGAGTTGGGCTATGGCTTTGAACGAGTTTCTTGATGTCGCCGAACGAGATATGAGGGCAAAAGTTGGCACGAAGATTTGCTGTCCATGTCGCGATTGCAAAAATTTGGTAATGTTCGATACGAGAGGGAGGGTGACGGTACACCTGGCGCTTAAGGGTTTCATGTCAGGCTATACACGTTGGACATGTCACGGCGAGGAGGAGGAAGATCAGGTGTTACAGCAAGCTGCCGAACACGGAGATGACGAAGAAGACGAGGGGAGCATCGAACCGGACGCCGAAGGAGAAACGGGAAACAATTTGGCCGATATGGTGCAGGACGTTCACATGGTGGAGCAGGTGGTGATAGATCCCGAGGATGAAAGAGAGGCTGCTAAGTTCTCGAGACTAGTTGAAGACTCACAAATCCCGTTGTATACCGGTTCCGATCCAGAGCACACGCGTCTGTCGGTCACGCTGGAACTTCTAAGGATCAAGGCAGCCCACAACTGTCCGGACGAAGGCTTCGATGAGACACTGGCTTTTCTTGCAAAAGTTTTTCCGAAAAACAACTTGCTGCCCACGAGCACCGAAGAAGCCAAGAAGGTTGTCTGCCCTCTTGGGTTAGAGGTGCAGAGGTTTCATGCGTGTCCGAATGACTGCTTTATTTACCGCAAGGAGCACGAGAAGCTGTACAAGTGTCCCACGTGCAACACGTCCAGATTCAAGAGGGGTAGAAAGCAAGCCGATGATGAGGACCCAGTGAAGAGTGGCGCTCCAGCAAAGGTTGTATGGTATCTTCCGGTCCTTCCCCGTTTGAATCGTTTATTCGCTAACAAGAAGGAGGCAAAGCTGCTACGTTGGCACGCCGAGGGGCGGAAAACTGATGATGGAGTGATGAGACACCCTGCCGATGCTTCGCAGTGGAGGGCAATCGACGCCCAATACGATGATTTCGGAAAAGATCCGAGGAATATCAGGTTCGGTATGAGTACGGACGGGATCAATCCATTCGGCAACATGAGCAGCAGACACAGCACTTGGCCCGTGGTTCTATGGATGTACAACCTTCCTCCATGGCTGTGCATGAAACGAAAGTACATACACCTCTGTATTCTCATACAAGGGCCGAAGCAACCTGGGAACGATCTGAACATGTATCAACAATTATTGTTCGAAGAACTAGCTACACTGTGGGAACCAGGGGCCCAGGTCTGGGACGCATACGAAGAAGAGTACTTCAATCTGAAAGCGCTGCTGTTCACGACGGTCCAAGACTACCCCGCGTACGGATATCAGTCCTGCCAGTGTGTTCATGGGTACAAAGGATGTGTGAAGTGTTTGGAGTCTACTACAAGTTTACACCTAAAGGGATCCAAAAAAATCGCGTTCATGGGCCACCGAAGGTGGCTGAAACAGAACGACCCATGGAGGCAAGAGAAGGAATTGTTTGACAATACTGTTGAGGTCCGTTCGGCGCCTCGGGAGAAGACCGGGGTGGAAATCTATGACATCGTGAACTCGATGCCCCCTGTTACGCCCGGTAAGACACAACCGTCTGTTCCCATGCAGGACGGCGTCTGGAAAAGGAAATCCGTATTCTGGGATTTGCCTTACTGGAGATTCCTAAGCACACGTCACAGCATAGACGTCATGCATGTTGAAAAAAACGTGTGCGAGAGCTTGCTTGGTATCCTGCTCAACATTTCAGAGAAGACAAAAGATGGACCGAAGGCACGAGCTGACATGGAATTCTTGGGTATAAGAAAGAAGCTGTGGGCTACGAAGCGAATGACCAAGTTGGGGACGGGTGCAGTCAGAATCAAGACGGACTGTCCCGCTGCTTGTTACACTCTCAGCAAAAAAGAGATCGTTAGCTTTTTGGAGTGCCTCCAAGGTGTCAAAGTTTCTTCCGGTTACTCGGCAAACATCGGGAGAATAGTTGACATGAAGAGTCACCGTGTAATTGGTATGAAGTCTCATGACTGCCACGTGATGATTACGCAGATACTTCCTGTTGCAATCAGAGGTCTCATGGAGCCGGAGGTCCGCAAGACAGTCTTGAATCTGTGTAACTTCTTCAACACGATATCTCAGAAGTCGATCTCCGTTACGCGTTGCCACAAGCTGCAGGAGGAGATCATTGTCATACTGTGCGAACTTGAGATGTACTTCCCTCCAGCATTCTTCGATATCATGGTACATCTCATGATCCATATCATCCCGGAGATACTGGATCTAGGTCCCGTGTTCCTATACAACATGTACCCGTTCGAAAGGTACAATGGGGTTGTGAAGCGCTACGTTCGTAACAAGTCACAACCAGAAGGCAGCATCATCTAAGGCTATGTTGCCGAAGAGTGTGTCGAGTTCTGCACTGATTACTTGGCTGATCAAAAGTCCATAGGTGTTCCTGTTTCACGGCACACGGGAAGGCTCGATGGTGAAGGCCATGCACGCGGACAAAGGGCTTTACATGTCTACAATTCAGTACCCAGTAGGTCAGATGACTATGACAGAGCACATCTCGTGGTCTTGCAACACCTGACGGTGGTGCATCCCTATCTTTGGATGCACATGGTAAAGCTTAAAAAAGAAAACCCGAAGAAGGGAGAAGCGTGGCTCTCGAAAGAGCACAATGGAAAGTTCGCAACATGGCTTAAGAACTACTGGTATGAAAGGCCTCCGACAAATTTCGAAGAAGAGACGGTCAAAATGCTGTCACAAGAACCTGCGAGCAAGGTCCTGACATATCAAGCATACGATATCAACGGATACACATTCTATACGGAGGCTCAAGACAGGAAAAGCACGTATCAGAACAGTGGGGTGACGATGGAGGCTAAAACCGGTAACCGTAAGGACATATACTACGGTGTTATCGAAGAAATTTGGGAACTGGACTACACCGTCACGAAGATACCCATGTTTCGTGTCAGATGGGCGAAAAATATCCATATCGATGATGACAAACTCACTACCGTGACTCTACCTCCCCCGACATCTATTGAGTCAACACAGGTCAAAGCAATCAGTGCGAAAGATGAGCCATGGGTTCTAGCTAAACAAACCTCACAAGTCTTCTACATAAAAGACCCAAAGGCACAGAAGCGCCATGTCGTCAGAAAAGGGAAGAGGAGTATTGTCGGAGTCGATGGTGTTGTTGACGAAGAGGACTACGACCAATTCGACGACCCGGACTCCGAGCCAGAAGCCGTTGATAAACGCCCCATAAAAAGGAGAAAAGCTAGCAAGGATGCTGAGCCCTACGTCAGACGCAGTCACGCTGAAGGACTAACGTATACCACCAAGAAAATCACAATTCATGCGAAGATTTCCGAAGACGATGAAACCTAGTTATTTGTATGTGTGTGTACAAAAGTGCCTTGGTTTGAATGATTTCATGTAACGTGTGTACTTCTGTACGTGTAAATTGTGGATGAATTTGAAGTACTTACAAACCAATGTATAATCTAACTTCAATGAAATTGTCTAAAATTTTAAACATAGCCTCACGAGGTCATATAATTATCCCATGCCAATTTTCAAATTTTTCTGACCACATTTAGATTTAATAAAAAATATAAAACCAAAAAGACGCAAGCAAATATTTGAATTTCGACAAGCAAACGTTTGAATTTTTGATATATTTTCTACGTACGAGCTAAACCGATACATACGTACGTAGATATGAATTTTCCTTCTATTTATAGGCCTTCTTTAGGATAGTTGTAGTTCAAATCTGAAATATACCGAGTAAATAACTAGATATTCATTTAATGCGTAAAAAATAGCAAATGATTTCAGAAAAATGCCTAACTTTGACACGAACAATGTAATGTAGTACGTTACATGTAGAAAAAGTTTGGAGCGTAGCTAAAAATGTTTTTTGAAAGGTTTTACACATGGTAGCTACAAATTGGTATTTCAAAAAATAGAAAATTCGAATTATTACATAACAAGATGGAACATGATGAATTATTAACGTATAATATTGTAATACGAAGTTATAGTCCAAATCTCAAGTTCAAATGATGAAGAATTTATGACGTGTACTTCAATCTTCATATTTCCCCTAACGATTGCTATGAACCTTTCTCACAGATAGTTGAGTTACAAAGCAATGTATAATCCAACTTCCGCGAAATTGTCTGAAATTTTAAACATAGCCTCGGAAGGTCATATAATTACCCCATGCCAATTTTCAACTTTTTTTGACCACATTAAGATTTTATAAAAAATCAAAAACGAGAAAGGCGCAAGCAAACGTTTGAATTTCTCGAAGCAAACGTTTGAATTTTTGATATATTTTGTACATACGAGCTAAACCGATACATATGTATGTAGATATGAATTTTCCTTCCATTTAGAGGCCTTCTTTTAGACAGTTGTAGTTCAAATCTGAAATATACCGAGTAAATAACTAGATATTCATTTAATGCGTAAAAAATAGCAACTCATTTCAGAAAAATGCCGAACTTTGACACTAACCCAAAAAAGGTAAAATCCCTAAACAAAAATACAAAAACACCCATAGCATATAGAAATAAACCTAAGATCAACTAAGAAATGGAAACTTAAATTAAACAAAGAGAAACCACCACTGACGGGCACAAAGAAGACGCCCGTCATTGGTAATATACTACCACTGACGGGCACAAAGAGGACGCCCGTCAGTGGTAACACACCAGCACTGACGGGCACAAAGAAGACGCCCGTCAGTGGTAACATACGCCCACTGCTACTGCGCAAGTTTAGTCCCACCTCGCTGAGCGAGCAGCGCCATCACCAGCTTAAAAGGGCAGCTGCGGCCTGTTCTTCCGAACTCCTAAGAACACGTACTGATATTTCCATCGGGCCGCCGCTGGTCCCTTGCGCGGCTTGGGCTCGTGGGCCTGGGCGCTGTGCTCGGGATAGGTTTCGGCTGGTCCCCTGCGCGGCCCGGGCTCGTGGGCCTTGGAGCTGTGCTCGGGGTAGGCCGGTGTGCCATAACATTTTTTTTAATAAAAAACATATACACAACCAAACGCACTCCACCGAGAAATTCCACTAAGTGTAACGGTGACGTCCTCTCTACTGACGGGCTCGGAAAGGCTGCCCGTCAGCAGTGGTGTAAGTCTAACAGTCGATGGTGAGTACCGCTGACGGGCCCTCAAGTGTTGCCCGTCAGCAGTAGTGTAAGTACTACTGACGGGCACAAAGAAGACGCCCGTCAGTGGTAACCTACCCCCACTGCTACTGCGCAAGTTTAGTCCCACCTCGCCGAGCGAGCAGCGCCATCACCAGCTTAAAAGGGCAGCTGCGGCCAGGGCTTCCGAACTTCTAAGAACACGTACTGATAATTCCATCGGGCCGCTGCTGGTCCCTAGCGCGGCTTGGGCTCGTGGGCCTGGGCGCTGTGCTCCGGATAGGCTTCGGCTTTCCCTGCGCGGCCCGGGCTCATGGGCCTTGGAGCTGTGCTCGGGATAGGCTGGTGTGTCGACACAATTTTTTTTAATAAACAACATATACACAACCAAACGTACTCCAGAGAAATTCCACCAAGTGTTAGGATGATGGCCTCTCTGCTGACGGGCTCGGAAATGTTGTCCGTCAGCACTGGTGTAAGTCTAACAGTCGGATCCTGAGTACCACTGACGGGCCATCAAAGGTTGCCCGTCAGCACTGGTGTAAGCCTAACCGTCATATCCCAAGTACCACTGACGGGCACTCAAGTGTTGCCCGTCAGCAGTTGTTCCAAGTAACCCTAACCGTCCCATCCCAAGTCTCTACTGACGGGCTTTTAGTTTGCGCCCGTCAGTGGTAGTAAGTACCCTTTAAAAGGCACGCGCGGGACTTGGCGAAAATTTCACCAAGTCCCGCGCGTTCGAAACGAACCAGCAGCGAGACACGCCGCCGCCCCCGATGCCGCCAGGCTGCTCCGACGCCCCGTCCGGCCCCGACGTCCTCCCGCCTCGTCGAAGCCCGCCGCGCCCTCTGCCGCCCCCTCCGCCGCCCGCGCCGCCGCATCCTCCGGCCTCCACCGCCGGCCCCGAAGCCTCGGAGGTCCCTCCACCCGACACCACCCAACGCCGCCCGCCCCTTTTTCCCCCATTCTTCCCGGTAAGCCCCTTTTTCCCCCATTCTTCTCTAATCCCCAAGTTTGCATCATGTCAAGATCTACCACCTCGTCCCCGTGGGACTAGAACTCTTTTGCCCCGTTTGGCCTAGAAACTCTTGAGCGCAAGCCACTGCTACAATATTATGTTGTGTTGGATGCTTGGGATTGTTACTGCTAGAGCTCCAGTATGTTTTACTTGTTAACTTGTATCTCTATTGGCTTTGCAAATATTTGCTGCAATTTAGTCATCAAATATCAGTTGGAAACTACCCTTTCCGAGTAACTCCGAGTAAACCACGTTGGAGGTTCTATAAAAATCTTAAAAGAAAACTACCATGTGTCGGGGAGTTGGTATTCTATAAACCTGAAAAATGTCGATACAAAACCCAATAGTTTTGAGGTTTTAAGCCACAACTAAGAAGTGTGCTCCATTAACAAGTACATCACTATTTGGGAAGTTTCAGCTAGTAAACCAGTACAGAATTTTACAGTATGGTGCAGGAAAGTGAAGTATACACTTCAGTATACAGCTACAACATCACAGCATTTGGTAATTGCCTAATTGGCTTGTTTGATACACAAGAGTACATAGTATTCTGATGCTTAAACAAAAGACCATTGATACTGGCAAGTTCCTCCAGCCGCTGGTAAATAACTACTTGCATTGCGTTGCCCGTCAGAATGGTGGAATTAAACTCTGGTGTCAAAACTTCTGGATGCCATGAAGCTGTTCTTGATGTCTCGGTTGACTTCTATAACTTCACAACGATGTTTCATTTCATTGCTTCTCCTCAACTTGAACACTACTGCCTGTTAATTAAAATTGGTGAAAATAAATGACTGCTAAACCAATATAACAAATAGCCTACACTTGTCAAATCTATGATGCTTGAAATCTTATATCTTTTTAAACTGATAAGAACATGATACTGGTCTGAAGTTTCAGGCTTCTATTAAGCCTACACTTGAATAAGAGTTTATCTCTTGTTTTGGTTCAGATTTTAACTGATACCTTATTGCTGATTTTTATAGTTAATACTTAAGAATGGTTGTAATGCTTAAGTCTAACATCCTTGTTTTGCAAGCACATGAATCCAACACTACCTACTTTTTCCTGAATCTTAACACTTATACCTTATTGGATGAGGCTTTAATTCCAATGGTATGAACCTATAGCTATATTTGGTTTCAGCTTCACTCTTTGTTTTCAATATGTACATGTATATAAATATATGTTGGTTCATTAAGCTGGAAGAACAGATGCTTCATTTATCTCAGCTAATATACACTTAATTCTTGTTAAGCAAATATACATATGTCTCTTGATTCCTTTTCTGAATACATATATATATATTGGTTCACTTAGGCATAAGGACCAGGGTATATGTGGTTTATTCATACATGTATGCATAAACCACATATACACATGAACTACTGTCAAATCTTCTTTTCTTTATGTCACCACACTGGACAATTGTCAAATTGGAATCTCTATATTGTCAAAGCATTTGAGCTATTCTTTTTCTTCAGTTTTACAATGGCCGCCAGTAGTACTCCCGCTGGGTCCCCGACCCGAGCAGTAGAGACAGTTGACGACAGCACGGCCCCCCTCGGCGTGGCCGCACCGATCGATGCACCGACCCTGGAGGCACCCAAGCAAGTTGCCTCCGAAGTGGCCAAGGAACCTGCCCTCGAGCTGACCGAGGATCAACCTGCCCTCGAGCTGACCGAGGATCAACCTGTCGTAGCGGCCGTCACAGCTGGACAAGAGCAATCTGACTCGGAGTCCAGCTCTGGCTCTGCCTCCGGGTCAAGTTCCGAAGGGGACGAGGCGCGTGAGGAGGAGGTACCGACTCCAGCCCCGACCAGGTCTCTGAATAGGAGGAAAGGCAACCAGTTGCTGGACAAGACGTACGTCATCACCCGTGTCGACGACGTCAAAGACATTCCGGCGAGTCCACATAAGGCCGCTAAGACCTTTAGCAATGTCTGCGGGTGCTTAGTGCGCGAACAAGTGAAGATTACCTGCAAAGAGTTCGGCCAGTTGACGCAGTCCACGAAAGATACTCTCTTGAGGAAACTGTGGGACAAGTACCAGATACCTGCAGCCGACAAGGAAAGAGTCGAAGCGCAAGCCCTCAAAATCATGGCTAGGGCTCTGAAGACCTGGCGATACGACGCACAGAAAGTCGTAGACGAGGATTGGGACACCAAGATCAGTAAAAGATGGTCCAAGGTACAGAAGGAAGACTGGGACGAATTCGTTGCTCAAATAAGGAGCCCAGAATTTCAGGAGAAGAGCCGGTGGGGGAAAGAGCTTCACAGGAAGAACACCTTAGACCACAAGCTCGGCAGCCGTGGATATCTGGGGAAGAGACCGAAGTGGGCCAAAGAGGACGAAAAATTAGCCGCGGCTGGGAAAGCACCTCCTTTCGCGCATCTCAGGGAGCCGCGCGCTAGGGAGTACATGAGGGCGCACACAAGGTCTGACCCTGTGACGGGGTCACCAATTTATGAGTCCGAGGAACTGCAAGTGGTGGCCGACCGGCTGGTAACGACTCAACCCAGTCTCTTTTCGTACTTCGTTACGTTGCATCCAAATACGCTGTCTTCTCATCACGTAATTTAACTTGCAGGCCGAACTGAGCCAGCAGCCTGGAAGCTCGCAGGACTCCGTCACGAGCTTCCCAAGATGGAACGACGATCTGGCGAAGGCCCGACAGAAACCGGAGCATCGGGGCCGTGTAGTAGGCGTCGGGGATGGCGTTAAATGGGATAAGGTATTTCCCCGAAACCCCGAGGGGAGCCGCCGCCCCCGGAGAGACAGCCAGGAGTTCATGGACAATCTGCGGGAGCAAATGCGTGAGATTGCCGAGCAGACGTGGCTAAGTATGCAGGTGGCCGCAGCGCAAGGCCAGCAGAGCGTGCCTCCCGCTAACCAGCCTCTAGGATGGAGCAGCTGCGCATCCACCTCGGACGGCGGCCCCTACTCGGTGAATCCCGTCGACAGCATCACCGTAAGTCTCGTCCGCTAAACATGTCGTTATAGTACGAGCTGTTCTCATTTTCCTGACTCCAGTGCGGACGGCACGTCTATCCTCTGTTTCGCAGGAAGCCACCAGATGCACACTCACGGTGCAGATTCCTGGCATGAAGGTTCCGGTGGCGCACGGCCAGGTTTTCCCAACGGCGGAGGGGGCAGTCCTGCACTGTGTTCCTATGCGGGAGCACCACGCGAAGGTCCAGGTCGACCTCGTCCTCAATGACTACAGCGAGGTGTTAGTCCCTGTCCCCCCCGAAGAGGAGCTGACGAAGCTAGGGCAGTGCAGAAACTGCTTCATCCAGTGGCCGAAGAGCCAGATCACTATAACCGCGGCGGCCTCTCCTCGCACGGGCCCCTCGTCCAACAACCCCTCTCCATCAATCGGACGATCTCCGTTGGGGCTCAGCCAATCACCCCCGTCCTTTAAAGACCTGGAGGACCATCTTGTCGGGGACCAGCACATGTCACCGATTTTGCGGTCCCCGGGAGTGTCGGAAACGCCCTCCGAGGTTCAAGGCGACCCCCTGGATCAACCGAGGGGGAAGATTTTCTCTCCCGCCACGCTAGCTGGGACGCTGGAAGCAGCGTTGGCGGCAGGCATGAGCCCGGAGCCGGTACACCAGAGGAAGAAAAGCAAAAAGAGACGGGCCGGCACCGGCGAGAAGGAAAGAAAGGAGCAGAGGCAGAAAACCTTATCCTTCTCAACATCGTCAGTAGAATTATCTACACGGAGCAAGGGCCTCTGGCGATATCATTACGAACCAGGTCAGGACTTGCTCCCACAGGATGAGCTGGACAATCTGTCGGAGGACATGAAGACGCTGCATGAAGATTACCTGAAGATGTCCAGAGATCCTGGTACATTCTGCCAATATTGGAAGGTGAAGGTGCCAAAGGAATACAATTTTTTCATGCAACATGACCAAGACACATTCGACATCAACTTTGAAGACCTATTCCACATGTACAACCTCTATAGGCTCGACACCACCATGATCAGGCTATGGGCTCTGTACCAAGCCCAAGAGTGCAGACGTCTTCGGGACTCCCATATTGGCATAGTCGATCCGATATGCATGAACGAAGGCTATGCCGGGACCCCAGAGGGTCAAGGATTTCTTCAAGAATACCTGTCGAATGCATTCGTGGTTCATAAGGACAAGGACTGCATACTAGCCCCCTATAACCCTCCGTAAGTACTAAACTTAGCACCGTGGAGTTTATTTTTGTTTTTTACGTACGTATCTCCGCCTGCTTACGTTCAGTTGTTCACATTTACGCAGCGACCACTGGGTCCTAATTGCGATTGTTCCAAGCTGGGCCAAGGCTTTTTACTTTGACTCCTCGTCGAACAAGACAGCGGACTTCACAAATATAACTAAGATTCTGGATGCAGCCTTTTTCAGAGCCAAGTTCTCGGGCCATCAAAAAATACCTGTGAAAGCGAAAAAATTGGTACACCATTACAAGTTCCCTTGCAGAGTTCAGCCGGAAGGTTCCGTGACATGTGGGTACTACACCTGTGCCCATATGGACCTATTTGTCCGGTACAAGAACAAGCATTGGAAAGATATGAAAGAACTGAAGGCTTGGAGCGAGCTGGGAAGTCATATGTACGACTGGCGACAGGACTTTGCTCGGATCCAAAAAGTCTTCGCCAGACTCATCAACCTTGAAGTCATCAATCCGATGGGTGAATTCTACGCCGGCCCCCAATTTCCGAAGCCAAACTTAAGCGGGAATCAATAGAATCGTTGTTTCTGTAATTGAATAAACAATTGTTTCATACTTGTGACCGTCGTTGGAGTGTACATACTATATATGTGATTATAAATGTTATGCGATTAAGAGATTTGACTCTGTGAATGAATAGTTCGTATAGCCTGTGATTAGGAATAATGTAATACTGTAGTCTATTATTATGAATAATCTAAGTGTGATTATGAGCTAACACAGATCCATTTCGGTTAGCAGGAATGCATACCTCTACTGACGGGCACTTACGGACAGCCCGTCAGTGAAGTCGAACCTCTACTGACGGGCTTTCATTACGCGCCCGTCAGTACTGATACAACTAGGAGCCCGTCGACATATCTCTACTGACGGTCACTTACGGACAGCCCGTCAGTGAAGATATACCTATACTGACGGGCATTTATTACGCGCCCGTCAGTACTGATACAACCAGGTGCCCGTCGGTTAGCAGGAATACATATCTCCTCTGACGGTCCCTGTGTGACCGTCAGTAGAAATTAACAGTACTGACGGACCGTATGACCGTCAGTGGAGTTACCCCCTCCACTGACATTTCCAGGGTGACGGGCCCCCTGTCCGTCAGTAGAGGGGGTTTGGCGACCGTCAGTAGTGACCTGTTCTGCAGTAGTGTTGCTTGCAACTCCTTGCACAGCACCGGTTTTTTTCACAGCTGTGGCACAGCTGCCTAGCACAGCCATTCCTTAGTTCTGGAAACCACCCTTATACCCTTTTTGGTGGTCATCCTTTCCCTGATGATCCTTCTTTCTGGAACCTACTAACCTGCCTACACTCAATGTAGACATTAGATTCCAGTTTGAGTTGCCATTAACCATCAAAACCAACTTGGGGCCTAGATGCTCTTTCAATATGTCTTGGTGATTCAAAAATTTCTAAATGAGAATCTCACCGACTTTACAAAGAAATTTCTCACGAGATAGTTAGCCTTCTACGAAAATCAGGAGATATTTTTTGTGTTGCCTATATGTCTTGGTGTTGCAAAAATTTCTTCGAGCATATACCATGAGAGTAAGTATATTTTTAGTACCGAGTCTAGTTTTGATACTTAAATTCTAAAATTAGATAAATTTCATCTTTAACTTTCAATACCAAATAGACTTTGTCCCTCATGCCACTTAAAGTAGTTTGACCTATGACAGCCAGTGGTTTTATACATGTGGCAACCTAGTCAGCATAAAAAGAGTCTGAAAAAAATATCACAAAGTTTAAAATAAAAATTAGGAGAAAAATAAAAAATAGATTTTTCCAAAATAAGTATCATCTAAAGAAATATTATATAATTTAAAAAAAATGGGGCAGATCATTAAATCTAAAAAGAAATAAAAATCAGAAATTTTTAAAAAAATCAAAATATTCCAAAAAATTTCTTTAGAAATGGAAATTTTGGACCAAAAAAGTAAAACATTGAGAGGTATTATGTAAAAAATAGCGAATTTGAGAAAAATCAACTACTAAATATTGCACTTTCCTGTGAGGTGTGTTGAATCAAGTACTAAATATCGCCTGCAACCCATTAGAAACCCATCCACGCAAGGTGTCAATGCCACAAACATCCTTGTAAAGAGCACTTCACCACGAATCTTTTTGCGATCAACCTCACTACCTGGGCATTTTAGTGCCACTTGTACCTTGAATCTCCATGCCATCATAAAGCTATCCTCCCAAGAGCCATGCAGATCACTGAGAGCACTCCTCCTATCCGTCCATACCTTGTTGTACGATAGTCACATTGAAAGCTTTTCCTAGCCTATGTTGTTGTTTCCTTGCTCCAATAGTTGGATCCCCATTTAATATGTCCTTGCCCCTGTCTGCTATCCATGGTGTATTTGCTTGGTTGCCCTTTATCTTGCTGGTTGTGGGGCATGTATGCACATTGCCGATGTTTTTCACCTGCCATAATAAGATGTTGCACAATAGTTAGATTACTGCACAAGAAAAATCTAATCAAAGAAAATATTGAACATCGTCATCCTACATGAATATGCCATGAATGTCTCGCTGCACTTAATAATTTTTGCAAATATCCTCCACTTGCAGTCTTTGATAGCACATTTGACCCTGTACCTCCCCTTATTGATATGAGTTAGTGCAGTGTAGCACCCTTTCTTGACAGCAAACTGACTCAAGGCCAGCATAAATGCCTGCTTAATTGCAAATCTAGCACCCTTCTCCATCACAGGATTATCTCTATCGTGAACAGTAAGTCACAACTGTAGGATTAACCATATCTTCATCATTAGGCACATGGTCAGGAGCATAATCTGGCAAAATATCTGCTATATCTTCCTCTTATTGTAATCCTTCGCCTTGGGGTATTTCTTCTCCTATGAAATACATCCATTCATCATCAATCCCAACTGGTGCATCCTCATTGGGAGCCATATCCTGGTCTACAACTGCAGCACCGTCATATTGACTAGCTATTGCCTCCTCAAAGTTGTATGCCCAATACATGCTCATGTTGGTCAGCTTGTGGTTCTTCCCGCTAGGTGCCGCCTTTCCTATTCTCTTGTACCATATGCCTCTCATGAGATATCATCTTTGAAGGATCTAACTCATGTTGAATTTGACTCACATTCTCTCCGCTCATCTCTCTGTGTGCATCACATTTGTCGACTGTCATGATAAATTTCACTAGTTGCCAACTCATGATCATTCACATAGTACCGAAAGGTTGCCTCCTAATCCATCTCCCAAGAAAAGTATTTCTCAACCTCCCGCAGTAAATCTTTCTTTGAGAATGTTACCGCATTTGCCACCCAATCCAGAGTTCTACCTTTGCGGTAAATTTTTCTTCTTCCGCCGATTGCACATACGATCGAACGGTGACAATCTACCCTAAATTCAGCCACTTCATCCACCCTGTAAAATAAGTTAGTTCTAGTGGATCACATGTTCTCCTTTCTCCCTCGAAGCCTGTCTCCACATTAAAATTCAGGAAATATTGGAGTTCAAAACCCTACCCTTTCGTCATCTTTGCACTGACCTCCTCTTGCGTATGACCTGTGTGTATTTTCTCTGCTCAAGCGCAGACAATCAGAAACCCATCACACATCTAACTGCTATAAAACTCCAAAAATCATAGATGATGAAATTGTCTTTACCAGAAATATTAGCGCTAGGGCTTGAGGGCGCAGGTGAAGGAAGTGGTTGCGGCGCAGGAGGGTGAGAGAAGGAAGGTGCGGCGTCGCTAGAGGGTGGTGGAGGAAGGGGCTAGGTTTGCAGGAAGAAGGTGCGGCGGCGCCATAGCTTGAGGGAGGACGACACAGGGAGGAGGGGGAACGGACAGCGGCACGACGGCTGGAGGGAGGATGGCCCAGGGAGGAGGGGCGGCGGCGCTAGTGCTGGACTGCAGCGGCGATGGTACGAGGAAGGGGCGGCGCCATGGTGGTTCCTGCGGCCTGATCGAGCAGAATTGGACGAAAGGGTACGTGCGGTTCCGTTAGAAGAAACGGGAGGAAACGGAATGCTAATTAGGGGATAAAAAACTGGGACTTATGTGCTATTTAAGTAAACCAAAATAATTTGATGCTAGTTACCGAAACTGGGAGGATTTTAGTGCTATATATCCAAATAAATCATTTTCTTATGGGTTCTTGTAACGTACTTTATGTGTGCCAAACATTATTTGATTGTGATCAAACACTAACACATATTGTCCATTACGCTTATGTAACCAATGCTACCACGTGTGGCAAAGTTGTGGGTTCAATTAGGAGCCTAGAGTAGATGGTGATTAGGGCATGTGAAATGGTAGCTATGCTTCACTTGTGTACCTATCATCGTCATGAGATGGCAATGAAAAAGGAACGACTAGGGATAACGTTCTATCGTGGCATATGGGTGAATGCTCCTGAAAACATTTTTAATGTTGGATTGAAACATTTGGTTAAACATGCATAACAAATTTACTGAAGCAATGAAACATCGATATGCATGTGACCTATGACGTATATCTAATTCTTTTAAGGAAATAAATCCTGAGCTTTGAGAAAATAAACTCATGATTGGACCTCTGATGTCGTCTAGAGGGGTTGAATAGGCGGTTTAAAAATAATTACGACCTATTCGATCCACATCTCTTTACCTTTCTCTGTACTTCTGCTAGCTCCACACATCTTGTTCACCCTAGCCAAACATCCCTATTTCTCTTACCCGTGGACCCCGGGTCCACTCGTCATCTCTATCCCCAACCCCCTCTTCTTCCTTTCTATTCTTCTCTCCTTTGCTGCCGAGCTCTAGCATGCCAGGCTACGCCAAGTGCTCCACGCCAAGGTCAGTGCTGAGCAGCTCCTCCTCCCTGCTCCTTGACCATCGCCAGACCCCCCTTTTTTTTACCACACTAGTGCCGCCTAGGCCCCCCCTTCACCCCCCATTGCCGCTTCTTGCTTCTCCTTATCCACTCCTCTCCTTTCTCTGCCCTTCCTATAAAACAAGCTCCCAGGCCTCTTCAACTCGAGCACTTCTCCACATCTTCCTTCCCCCAAGCCACAACACCCCCTATTTCTTCTCCTCTACTCCCCGAGCTCCTTCTCTCTCTGGCTCTACACAACCATTGAGCTCCCGTCTTTCCTATCTACAACCGATAGCCGCCCCAAACCCCTCCTTCCTCCGGGGGTTCTTCTCAGGAGCCGAACCGCAGCAGACCCGTTTCCCCCTTGGCTCCAGCCACGAAGGGAAACATCGGAGCACACCTCCCCATCATTCTGCCTGAGCCGCCGCTGCCAGCGAGATCTACCTGGCCGGCCCTGGCCGCTCCGGACGCCACCGATACCTACTGTAGGTTTCATCCGGGTTGCCTCGACGCCGCTGCCGGTGAGCCCCTATCGCGAGCTACTGCCTCCTGGCAGTCTCCGAGTGGTCTCTCGAGCACTCCCTAGGGTCCCCGCTCCTCTGCCAGTGGGCCTACCTCGCCGGCGTCAGTCACGATCCCACCGCGACCAACCAAGCAAAGCTGCCCGTGAGACTCATTTGCACCGGCGTTTAACCAGGCATCTACACCCCCTCCGTTCTCCCTTTCGCCCACGACAGGGCATAAAACGCACACCCGTACCTGCTCAGCCCCGCGGCGGCCCATTAGCACGGCCCACAACAGCCCAGGCTCGCAACGAAATATGGTGAAAGCGTATTTTACAGATTATGCCTCTCTGTTCTAAATACATATTTTCATGGTCCTCTATTCCAAAGATGCTTTTATTTACCGAAGACGTACTTTACAAAAGACGCCTTCAACATCAACCTCTTGATCTAAAACTAGTTACGCAAAGGATGACATCAGCATAGCAAATCTTCGGACATCCGTTTCTACCAATTTATTGATCTAAATCAGTCCATTCTTCTTCCTAAAATCCTAGAATTTCATGAGCTTCTACTAGTACCACTTGTGGGATAATTGAATTTACTTGAAATTTCAAATCTAAATTTGAACCATAGGTAATTCATAATACGAAACATATATGTGTTGTAAAGTAGGTCCAGAGCACTTCAACCAACTTCCTAGAATATTTTCAAACCTTTTACGTCCTCTGGTCCTAGGTATACTTGAAATCCAAAAATGTTTTCTTACAATGGAACAAAGAGCATGTGGCATAGGCATATATGCCTTTCAACACCTTTATCAAGACAATGTTTGCATAAGATTAAGATTCCAGCAATGAGGGAAGTAATTTTTGCATAACTTTGAACACCTTATACCTTCGGTAACCACTTAAAAGGTGATAAAAAATAAAATAGGAACCACGTTTTCTAAATATAGAAAAAACCCTATTCCATACTATATGATCGCCAAACCCTAATCAAAGCTCAGAAACATCCCAACCCACACTTGCGCCGCTAGACCCCAATTAAAAACTAAAACTGAAAGTGTTTCCACATTGCTAGAGCAATAACTAAAAGAATCCCTAAAAGGCGTCTGTTCCGGTATGGTCGTAGCTAACTAAACCCTAATGGTATTGTCCTTGCTATACTAACCTAAAACCCCATTAACCCTCTGAAGCTTTGTAAATCAGTAGCTATCCCAAACACGGAGCGTTGTGTGGGTGTAGTCTACTGGTTCTTCATTTGATGTTATTGGGTTTTGCTCGCGCCGTTCTTTATTCCATGATTTCCCGGCGTGTAGTTACGACATTGCGGTACCTCATCGGAAGGGACCAACGCATTGCCGTGTCAAGAACGAGCTTCGAACAAAGGCGAACGTTGCTAGGCAAGCATCCCCGCCTTGATCATGTTGAACCCTATATTTTTGGACTTAATTATGTTGATTGCAGAACATGCATGCTATGTTGATGCAACTTCTATTTTGTATTAAATAGATACGACCTATTATTGCATGTCGTCAATACATCTTCCTTGTTGCCTTAGGAATAATCTCTATAGTGGTATGGTAATACCATTGAGAACTTAGGGTATAGTAGCTTAAGCTAGTGCCACCCTAGGGAAAATAGATTTTTGACATATGTTATGAAATTCTTAATCTTGTTAAGGATGGAGCCTCAAGGAGGTGTCCATCGTCCCGGGAACTTTTTTTGTGAAAAATGTTTTTCCAACAAAACACTAAATCAAACCGGAGTTTATTTGGATCGGGATGAGAATTATAAGAAGGTGTTTGGAGGATGGTTGCCGAAATGAGGATGCCTTGTGTGGCATTGTTAGTAATCCAGTCCTGTATGACTTGGGATTAATCAGAGTCTTGCTCGGATCAATTAAGGATCGAATCTAAGTGCCGCTCAGCCAAGTTTATACCGTACATCCACATGTCCTAGTGTACGAATCAAGTATTCTATTTGGTCCTAGCGTATGAACCTGTAGGCGATAGGTGGAAAGTGCAAAGAGTGGATAGACTCCAGAGAGCCTTCTCGCGGTTTAGCGTACGAAGTTGTTCGACATAAAAGTGGGTCTGCATTATGCCGTGGTCAACAAGCAGTGTGAGAATGGCTCAATCGTTAGGGCTAGATGGAGAAAAAGTATTGTTGTGTAACCCTTACCGATACACCTCGCGAAGTGTACTCATGTGGCCACGGCATCAAGGGAGAATCACATCTTATGGGTAAAGCTGTGCAACCTCTACAAAGTGTTTAAATTTTATTCGAATAGCCACATCCGTGGTCACGGACACAACTTGGTTTAAGCCACACCCTGATTAGACTTGTTTTCATTTCAAAATGGGGCATGGGTTTAAGGACGCGGGCATGACATACTCACAGTATGCGGTATGAGCTACGAGCAAGTAGCGGGAGCCGCAGAAATATGTTTGAGGTTGTGCCACACAGCGGTGGTACGAGGTCT
Organism: Stipa capillata; assembly: GCA_019208055.1. Classification (NCBI taxonomy): domain Eukaryota; kingdom Viridiplantae; phylum Streptophyta; class Magnoliopsida; order Poales; family Poaceae; genus Stipa; species Stipa capillata. The sequence continues at coordinate 22,459 of JAGXJF010001025.1, read as the reverse complement.
CGGTGAAAAGGCTCGATGTGGGGCAATGGAAAATGATAGGCGATGCTATCGTCATGATGGAGTTAATTTTTGTCACCAGATGTTGTTTGTCAAAATGTTTGCCAATCTACTACTATACTTTTGGTGATAACTTACTTTCCACACAATATGTAACCTAGGCTAGGATACCTTCTTTGAAATAAAGACCTATATGGATCTACCTGATATACCACTCCTTACGGGATTGCTTGCAAGTACATTCAATGTACTTATCTGGCTTTAGGTATTTGGACCCGACCATGATGATCGGTTTAATTATGAATATCTATTTACACGTGTATGTTAATGATATTTAAGTTAACCTGTGTGTACTGGTTACTGATCATGAAACCAGTACAAGAAACACGGGAGTTTATCTAGCCTTAAAACCAGATACTCCACACTCGGCCGGCCTAACTGTACGGTTAGTACGACCGTAACTGTTGGTCTGACCGGGCTCTCAGCTGGCTTGGCCTTACATGTGGTATGGCCGTAACCACCAGTCTGACCATTACGGTCAGAACGACCGTTGGCCAGTACAGCCGTTACGGTCCATAAGACCGTTGGGCGTTACAACTAGTTTAGGGTTAGGGTAAGAAGCTAATCGGTGTATGATCAGTGGGCCCAACCCACTTAAAATCTAATTAAATGCAATTTGAAATGATCTGAGAATGACATGTTGGACTCACCATAGAAATAACAGGAGAAAATAAAAATAATATGTTTCTAATAGACTGAAGAAATAAATAAAAAGAAAAGAAAAAACTAGTAGAGAATGACAAGTGGGCCCAAAAGCCACTTGGGCCATTCAACCTCTGTGGCTAGACTATCACTGAGTACAAAATTTATATATATATATCTCTTTACTGAGAAAAAAGACAGAAATATTAAAAATTGTAAAAGTTGTAGAAGACTCATATGAACCCCAAATGAGTTGATTTTTTCTTATAAAGTCGTCTTCTAATCTGTAGAATTCAATGCTATATATATTTCATTCATGTTACTATTGTGGAAAATTTTAAAATTCATAAATTTCCCTAAAACCCTAAAATTTGAAATTGAAATTAAAAAGCTCATTATCTTTAGTTCTATAACTCCAAATTAAATCAAAATAATGCATTAGTTTCATAATTTTATTTCCTATATTTTAGGATGCATTTAATGCATAATATTGTCTCTAATTTTTTTGATATTGATTATTGCTTTCTGTCGTTTTCTAGTGTTTTGGTATTCATGTACTTGTAATCCTTTCTTTGTATAGTTTTGTTATGATATTCAAGTGTTTCATGTGGCACCCATACACCATATGTGTATGCCCTTGAAGTGTATGGGGGCGGCTGCAAAGAATTAGAGTTGTTCTTATGTGCTAGCCGGCTAGACAAGGTATGGGTGATTGTACGAGGCTTTCAAGCAAGCCACTAGCCTTAGGGCTAGGTTAGGGTGAGGGTATAATTGTCAGGGTCCTCCGAGATCATCGTGTTTACGAGACTTAAGAACGGTGCTAAGCCTAGACAGAATTGCATTTAACTCTTGTTGTGATGCGTGTGTCTTTGCCCAGCTTGGCCAATGGTGACGCATATGCATGAGGTGCATATGAGATGTTGGCCTGGTATTGGATTATCCAACGGTGATAGATACATACAACATAAATTTGAGTATTCAAACTATGCATGGGTTGTAATTATGAGATCCTGAAACATATGCATATAATTTCTTAAATGAAAAATATAAGCAAGAGCTATCTAGACACATAGAAAAATGCTTACATAGGAAAGTTACCGAAAGGTACATCAAGATATCTAAAAATGAATTCATAATTATGCAAAAGTGATTTAGTATAAAGGCATGGCCTAGGGGACAATCATCGATTTTATTTGCATAAACACGAATTTCGGAGTAGATAGATATGAAAGATTAGAATTTGATATTATATAAGGTAGATGAGCTCATTCTTAAATTTGCAAACTTAATTGACACTTAACAAATTTTAGTTTATCTCGTTATGCCAACATGCAAGCTAGACAAGGTAGTTTTAACCTACTGATTCTGACAATATATATGAGTTCACATGAAAGCTAGAAAGGGCATGACGATGACATAGCACCCGGGTATCGTCAGGAAGGATAGTACCGGTCATTTGGACATGGGGTGGGCCGGGCTGACTACTCGGAGTCCGACCTCTACACGGGGACACCTCATCGACTTGGAGTACAAGACAGGGATAAATACTTACCCAGCAACCCCGGATTCAGTTGTAACTAATTAGGAAATCAATCTGTAAACCGATCCGGACTCTTGTAACCCTATCCCGGTCGCCTATATAAGGCCAGGTAGGGATCCCTCGATTGGTAAGCTCATCAGTTCCCATATTTTCATACACACATAGCCTTAGCAACCTAGAGATCTATTCTCGAGGTCTTGCGACACTCGGGATACAAGCAATATCATCCACGAAACACGGACGTAGGGTATTACCTCTTCTTGAGGACCTGAACCTGTCTAAACTTTATCTCCCGTGTGCACCCATCTATATCTGCTGTGCGTACGCTGCCCCACATTCATTATTGCCGGATTACAACACCGACAGTTGGCGCGCCAGGTAGGGGCTGTGCGCATAGATCCATCCAGACAGATCCAGATGGGTTTCTTCAACAACAACGGTGACTTTGTTCCGGGCAGTATCATGAGATTTGCTTCCCTGGATGTTGTCCCTGATCCAGGACAGCTTTTTCGATTCAGAAAGCTAGACTTCATCGCCGACAAGCTCGGCAAGCTTCACCTCTGTGACTCGGCTTCCTACCGATCAGCGGAGGCTTCAACACCATCGTCACTCGGACTCACCCCTGAGTCCGTACCTTCGGCTCCTCTCCCTAAGGTCGAGTTTGAGCCAAAGTCAGGTCTGCTATTCGAACACGGGTTCCCAACCGTCGAGCAAGGATCCTGACTTGTTGGCGCAATTGAGTCCCTCCTACCCATCCTTGAGTATGACTCGGACGGCTTCGAGAGCTCGGGAAGTCACCATCCTTCTCGGGAGGTCTTTATGGCTAACACGGATACGCTGGTCCACAACAACAACTAGTCCGTCCCCATCGAAGAGCAGACTCCTGAGCAACTAGCAGCCACTCAGCTTCGCTTTCTTGCCAAGGAGGAGGTACTGGTCGAGCAACAAACCGTGCTAGCTCACCAGCGTGAAGAAAGAGAACGCAACGAGGACATGCGGGATCGTGGGCGCCAGGTTCACAACACGCTTCGCCTGCGTGAAAGGGACGGCGTCCCGATCTTTCCGCTCCCCAGTCACAATATCGTCACCGCCACGGTAGCGGCACGTGCCATCAATATCCCTGAGAGCACCCCAGGTCATGACGAACTCTGACGGCTCCAGATCCTAATGGAGGAAGCAGCCCACTAGTAGGCTGAGATCTCCGGGGACTGCGCAGGTTCCTCTGCGAGTGCCAGGAGTCGACGTTCTTCTCCTCCAAGGAACCATCAAGCTACAAACGGTCGTCATGCCAACCCCGAACATCATCACCCCGCCAGATCGGTTCGCAGCTGGCACAGACCGAATCGTGATGCAAGGGGAACCATTGCTGCAAGAAACCGCACCCATCAAGGCATGGACAAAAACGCTCACCCTGCCGGGTCGGCACATAACTGACTCGGACCCAATCGTGATGCACGGGACACCCTCGATGCCAGATACAATGTTCGTCAGGATGCAGGGAGGAACAACCACAACGGCCACCATGGTGACAGTAGCAATCGCAGCGCTACTAACCATGGCCACTCTTCAACTCCCTCTGGCACAGCCTTTGTGGGTTCGGCCCAAAGGCGTTCGGTTCCCGCATCCGCAACGTCGTTTTCCCTCCTTGATTCTGGGTCACTGGCATCAACAAGTACACGGGCGAGATTCGGCCAGACATCTGGCTGGCCGATTACCACACAGCATGCAGGACCAATGGAGGCAACGATTGTGTGGCAATCCATTACTTACCCCTGTTTCTAGCCGACTCGACTCGAGCTTGGCTTACCAGCCTGCCTCTGGGTTGTATCCAGACATGGACCGACCTTGAGACCCTCTTCGTGAATAACTTCCAGGGCACCAACAACAGGCCTGGGAACACGTGGGATCTCCACAGTTGCACCCAAGAGGCAGGTGAGACTCTCTAAGAATACATCCAACGTTTCTCCAAAAAGAAAAACTCTCTGCCAGAAATCCGAGAAGGTGACGTCATCACTGTCTTTTCCAAGGGTGTTCGTAGCACCGACCTCACAAGATCACGCGTAAGGACCTTCAAACTACACGCAAACTCTTCGATATCGCCAACAATTTCACGACTGGCGAAGAAGCTGTTCGTAGTGCGACCAAAGACGACAAGGGCAAGGGCAAGGCACCCGAGTCCCCCGAAGCAAGGGATCGTCACAGGTCGCCCAGGAAAAAACACCGGAAGCGCAAGGGTGGAGACCTTGTTGCTGCTGCCGAGCGCGCTCCACAACATCGACCTCAGTGTGGCAATGCCACTTTTGAGGAAATGATGAGTCAGCCGTATCACTTTCATGGGCCAAAGTCCAATCACGTCACGCGCGACTGCAATCTCTTGAAAAACCTGAACAAACCTTCGTCCCCAACCGGAACAAAAAAGATCCTCCTCCGGATGAGGGCGACGAGTTTCCAAAGGAGACCGCGTGTCTCATGATCTTCGGTGGTCTCAACGGCTACGAGCCCAAACGACGCCAGAAAATCACGGACAACGAAGTTAACGCAGTCGAGCCGGCTGTACCTCAGTACCTCCGATGTTTCGAGTCCATAATTTCTTTTGGCCGCTCGAACCACCCCGACTACGTACCTCATCCTGGTAGGTTCCCCTTGGTGGTAGACCCAATCGTCTATGGCATTCGCCTCACCAAGGTCCTCATGGATGGAAGAAGTGGTCTGAACATCCTCTATGTCAAAACCTTGGACGACATGAAGATTTCCCGATCGGAAATCAAGCCTACCGGTGCACCCTTCCACGGGGTTGTCCCTGGCAAGATGGCAAGTCCACTCAGGCAAATCAGCTTGCTCGTAACTTTCGGTACTCCTGACAACTTCCAGACCGAGACCCTCACCTTCGAGGTCGTCGACTTCTCAGGCTCGTACCACGCCATCCTGGGACGTCCCTGCTACGCCAAATTCATACCTGTTCCCAGCTATGTCTAATTGAAGCTCAAAATGCTAGGTCCCCACGGGATAATAACGATGCAAAGCAGCTTCTAGCACGCTTACGCGTGTGACCTGGAAAACTGTAACCTTGCCACGGCCCAAATCGCTGCAGCCGAGCTTGACAGCCTCAAGTCGGCCGTGGTTGAGGAAACGCCCCCGACTAAAAAAGCTTCAGCAGTGACATCGTTCCAGTCGGCAAAGGATACCAAGGCAATCCAGCTCGATTCGGAAGACCCCTCCAAGACGACGCAGATGGGACTGCGCTCAGCAACAATAGGAAAACGTGCTTGTCAGCTTCTTTCGCGACAACCGGGTCATCTTTGCATGGACATCTTCTGACATGCCGGGAGTCCCAAGGGAGGTTGCCGAGCACTCCTTGAACGTTTGGCCAGATGCTAAGCCGGTCAAGCAGCGCCTACACCATTTTGCTAAGGATAGGCGTAGAGCAATAGGAGAAGAGGTAGCCAAGCTTCTATCAGCTGGTTTTATCAAAGAAGTGTATCATCCCGACTGGTTAGTGAACCCAATCCTCGTTCGCAAAAAGAATGGAAAATGGAGGATGTGCGTTGATTACACGAGTCTCAACAAAGCATGTCCCAAAGATCTTTTTACTCTACCTCTCATCGACCAGGTGATCGATTCCACGGCCGGTTGCGAAATTCTATATTTTCTCGGCGCCTACTCAAGCTACCACTAGATCAAGATGAAGGAGGAGGACGAGATCAAGACATTGTTCATCACTCCATTCGGAGCTTTCTGCTACGTCTCCATGCCTTTCGGCCTCAAGAACACCGGCGCCACGTACCAACGGTGCATGCAGCACTGTCTCTAGGAACATATCAGCAGGAACGTACAAGCCTACGTCGATGATGTAGTGGTCAAGTCCGAGAAGAAAGAAGATCTCCTAACTGACTTGGGGAAAACATTCTCCAACCTTAGGCGATTCAGCATGAAGCTCAACAAAGAAAAGTGCGTGTTCGGAGTGCCTTCAGGAAATACTCGGTTTCATCATTTCCGAACGAGGTTCGAGGTTAACCCAGAGAAGATTGACGCCATCATCAAAATGGGGCCACCAAAAAGCCTCAAGGATGTCCAACGGCTCACCGGGTGCATGGCGGCCCTCAGCCGATTCATCTCCCGACTCGGCGAAAAGGCCCTGCCCCTCTATAAGCTCCTAAAGAAGTCGGATAACTTCACATGGAAGTCTAAGCCTCAAGACGCCCTCGATGGACTGAAAAAGCTCCTGACTACGCCCCCGGTACTGGTTTCCCCAATGCCCAATGAACCGCTACTCCTTTACATTGCAGCGACTACCCAGGTGGCCAGCACCATCTTGGTCGTCGAACGCTCTGAGCCATGTCACATCCAGAATGTTCAGCGTCCGGTCTACTTCATCAGTGAAGTACTTTCCGAGTCCAAGGCGCGATACCCACAAATACAGAAGATCATTTATGCGGTGTTCATCACATCTCGGAAGCTAGTCCACTACTTCTAAGGACACCCGATTACGGTGGTTAGCTCCTTCCCGATCGTAGACGTCATCAACAACCACGACGCCACAGAGAGGATTGCTAAATGGGCAATGAAACTAATGGCATTCAGCATAGTTTACGCCCCCGCACGGCTATCAAGTCTCAAGCTCTTGCCGACTTCATGGCCGAGTGGACAGAAGTCCAGTCCCCACCCTCTGTCGTCAACCTCGAACATTGGACACTCTACTTCGACGGCTCACTAATGCTTCAGGGCGCGGGGCTGGCGTCATGCTCATTTCTCCGGAAGGAGAACGCTTCAAGTACGTGCTACAAATCCACATCCCGGCGTCCAACAATGTCGCCGAATATGAAGCCTTACTACACGGCCTTCGCATTGCGACCTCACTCGGGATCCGCCGGCTCCTCGCCCGCGGAGACTCCGAATTGGTAGTCTGACAGGTGATGAAGGACTGGTCATGCTGAGACCCAGCCATGGAAGCCTACTGCCAAGAGATGCGTAAGCTTGAAGCCAAGTTCGATGGCCTCGAAATCACGCATGTCCTCCGCCGAGACAATGAAGCTGCAGATGCCCTCGCCAAGCTGGGGTCCAGTTGGGATGTCGTCCCGACTGGAGTTTTCCTCTAGGAGTGCTATCAAAGCAGAGACGGCGCCCGAGACCACCGAACCTCACGCCGAAGGACTTGATAGCACTCAGCAGCTGCCCCACGAAGTTTTGCTCATCGATCCCGACTGGACAACGCCCTTCCTCGACTACCTCCTGCGAGACACTCTCCCGTCGGAGCAGACCGAGGCACGCCGCCTGGCGAGGCATGCCAAGGCCTACGTCATCATCGAAGGTGAACTCTACAAGAAAAGCACCTTCGGAATCCTCCAGTGGTGCATATCTCAAGATCAAGGGAAACAACTACTACGCGACATTCACTCGGGAGTTTGCGGGCACCACGCGGCACCAGTCGCTAGTCGGGAAAGCTTTCCGATAGGGTTTCTACTGCCTGACTACCGTTTCAGATGCCGAGCTCATCGTGCGCACTTGCGAGGGCTGCCAATACTTCGTCCGACAGACACACCTGTCGGCTCAGGCACTCCAGCCTATCCCGATCACCTGGCCTTTCACCGTCTGGGGTCTGGACATGGTTGGTCCCCTCAAGAGGGCTCCAGGGGGCTACACCCATCTCTTCGTCGCTAAGTGGATTGAAACCAAGGCAGTTGCCACGATCACGGCAGAACGGGCCGCCGAGTTCTTCCGGGATATCGTTTACCGGTTTGGTGTCCCCAATAGCAGCATCACTGACAATGGCACGCAATTCACCGATGCAGCCTTCCTCCAATTCTGTGACCACTATAACATTGGCCTCAACTTCACCACTGTGGCACACCCGTGCACTAACGGGCAGGTTGAGCGAGCCAATAGTCTAATTATGCAAGGCATCAAGCCTCGATTTTCTAGCGCCTGAAGAAATTTGTGGGTAAATGGGTAGCCGAGCTACCATCGGTACTCTGGAGCCTACGGACTACACCCAACCGGTCAACCGGATACACACCTTTTTTCATGGTATATGGAGCCGAGGCTGTTCTGCCAACTTACCTGGATCATGGATCCCGACACGTCCGCGCTTACACTGAGGCTGAGTCAGAGGAAGCGAGACAAGATGCTATCGACTAGCTTGAAGAAGCACACGAAGTTGCCTTCCTTCGGTCGGCAAAGTACTAGCAGGGCCTACGCCGCTATCAGAGCTGACACGTACGCAGACGTTCCTTCAACGTTGGCGACTTGGTCCTACACCGAGTCCAACCCAACACGGATAAGCACAAGCTCTCCCCACCATGGGAGGGTCCGTACGTGGTCGCCGAGGTACTATGCCCGGGGGCTTACCGACTGAAGGATCAAGACGGCAACATCATCACCAACGCATGGAACATTGAACAGCTACGTCATTTCTATGCTTAAACTCTATACTTCAATATTATGGACGAATGAATAAATATTCTTTCGCTCCATTTGAAACAATTATCGGTGTTCCCGACTGGCCCGCTGATACGGAGGGCTCCCGATCTTCACGATTTAGACAAGATAACTAGGCAAGCCTAATTGGAAAACCCACCCCAACAACAAACCCCAATGGGAAAGCCTTTGGAGACTAGGAACCAATTCAACAAACCTCTCAATTGAATGCCACGTTTACCACTCGGAGGCACACGCTGATCCATTCAATCCAAAAGGAAAGAAAGGCCTAAGATGGAACTCCAAATCTAGAGGGATGAAACCCTAGATTAGGAGCAAAGCTCTACTTTAGTTAATACATCAAGTCTAACCCTAATTAGTGTCTGGGTACGGGTATTTATAGTCCTAACCCCGTAACCCTTGGATACATGGGCTGCAGCCCGTTTTACTGCTCGTAGGCAAAATCCGGAGGGTCTGGATTGAGGCCGGAGGGTCCGGGCTGATGTCCGGGATTTCCAGAGGAGATCCAGACACTTAGCCGGAGTGTCCGGGTTGAGGTCTGGGTTTTCTAGAGGAGATCCGGACGCTCAGCCAGAGTGTCCAGGTTGAGGTCCGGGTTTTCCAAAGGAGATCCGGATACCCGCCCGGAGGGTCTGGGCTGAGGTCCGGCTCGGATCCAAAGGGTCCGGGCCTCAGCCGGACAGTCCGGGTCTTCACTTCTAGTGCACATCGGGGGATTCCAAAGCAGCAGTCCGGCTGGGGTTCGGCTTGGAGCTTGGGGACTTGATGCTTGGCGTCTCTTCCTCAGTCCCGTTGCTCATTAGTTGGTTCTTCCACTTGGTTGCTCCTTCATACCTGAGCAAGCAAAGAATCAAAGCATTAGGTAGCATACCATTCATACTCAAATCAAGTGGAGATGTATCAAGGAATAGAGTCACCTCATGTTGTATAGCCTTGGCTCGAGCCCTTGTCATTGGTCCAATAGGTTTCAAAGGTGGATTTGGGCTCTTGTCATCCTTGATGGAGGTGATGTCCGCATCATTCCCTCCTTCTTGAAAAGGAGTCGACCTCGACTCCAACTCGTTGTAGCCATGGAAGGGTGAAAGATCCACGATGTTGAAGGTGTTGCTCACCGAATATTTGGCCGGTGGAAGATCAATCTTGTAGGCGTTGTCGCCGATACATTGAAGCACTTGGAAAGGTCCATCGCCGCGGGGCATGAGCTTGGATTTGCGTTCTTGGGAAAACGCTCCTTGCGGAGGTGAACCCACACAAGATCACCGGGATCAAACACCATCTTTTTCTTGCTCTTGTTGACCTTGTTGGCATGTCGAAACACTTGTTGCTCGATTGTAGCTCTTGTTGTCTCATGGAGCCTCTTGATGAAAGCGGCTCACTTGGAGGCATCCATGTTGACTCGTTCATGTAGCGGTAGTGAAAGAAGATCAAGTGGTGTAGAGGGGTTGAAGCCATACACCACTTCGAATGGGCTCATGCTTGTAGTAGAATGGACCGCTCGGTTGTAGGCGAACTCCACATGGGGAATGCATTCTTCCCACTCCTTCAAGTTCTTCTTGATCATGGTGCGGAGGAGAGTTGACAAGGTGCGGTTGACGACCTCGGTTTGCCCATCGGTTTGTGAGTGGCAAGTTGTGGAGAAGAGAAGCTTGACTCCCAACTTGGCCCACAATGTCTTCCAAAAATAGCTGAGGAACTTGACGTCGCGGTCGGAGACGATGGTCTTGGGCACACCGTGAAGCCTCACAATTTCCCTGAAAAACAAATTAGCAACATGTGAAGCATCGTCGGTCTTGTGGCAAGGAACAAAAAACAAAATGTGCCATTTTTGAGAATCTATCCACAACCACAAAGACCGAGTCCCTCCCCGTTTTGGTCCTAGGCAATCCTAAAACAAAGTCCATGCTAATATCCTCCCAAGGTGCACTAGGAATAGGAAGTAGAGTATAAAGACCATGAGCGTTTAGCTTTGACTTAGCTTTGTGGCATGTGATGCATCGTTGGACGAATCTCTCCACATCTCTTCGCATTTTCGCCCAATAATAGTGGTTGGACAGCATCATGTAGGTCTTGTCCCGCCCAAAATGTCCCATCAAACCGCTGCCGTGAGATTTCTGCAAAAGTAGCAAACGCACGGACGACTCGGGAATGCATAGTTTGTTATCTCGAAACAGAAAGCCCTCATGCACATGATATTTGTCCCAACCCTTTCCTTCGCTACAATTAGCAAAAGGGGCAGCAAATTCAGGGTCATTAGCATATAAATCTTTCAAGCATTCTAAACCCAAAACTTTAACTTCGAGTTGATTCAAGAGGGTCATTTTGCGGGAAAGAGCGTCCGCCACAACATTTTCTTTACCCTTTTTGTATTTGACTACGTAGGGAAAGGTTTCAATAAATTCAACCCATTTTGCATGTCTTCGGTTCAATTTAGCTTGGCCCTTAAGGTATTTCAAGAATTCATGATCGGAATGAATAACAAATTCTTTTGGTCAAAGATAGTGTTGCCAAACTTCTAGGACACGAACCAAAGCATACAATTCCTTATCATAAACCGGATAATTGAGTTGAGCACCGTTCAATTTCTCACTAAAGTAAGCGACCGGTTTACCTTCTTGCATGAGCACACCCCCTATACCGATTCCACTAGCATCACATTCAATTTCAAAGGTTTTAGCAAAATCCGGTAAAGCAAGCAAGGGTGCCTCGGTTAAGCGTTTCTTTAATTCTTGAAAAGCATTTTCTTGAGATTGCCCCATACAAAAGGAATGTTCTTCCTAGTCAATTCATTCAAAGGGGAAGCAATAGCACTAAAATCTTTGACAAATCGACGGTAAAAACTTGCTAGGCCATGAAAGCTACGCACTTGACTCACATTGACAGGGGTAGGCCAATTTTTAATTGCTTCAATTTTGGACTCATCTACTTCTATGCCATGAGTTGAAACAACAAAGCCTAAGAACACAAGTTTCTCCGTACAAAAAGTGCATTTCTCAAAATTAGCAAACAAGCGTTCTTTCCTAAGCACTAGTAGAACTTGCTTAACGTGGGCAACATCATCATGCAAAGTTCTACTATATATGAGAATGTCATCAAAGTAGACTACCACGAATTTACCAATGAATTGGCGTAAAACATGATTCATTAAGCGCATGAAAGTACTGGGAGCATTGGATAAACCAAAAGGCATGACAAGCCACTCATACAAACTAAACTTAGTTTTGAAAGCGGTTTTCCACTCATCTCCCTCACTCATCCTTATTTGATGATAGCCACTCTTCAAATCAATTTTAGAGAAAATGGTTGCGCCACTAAGCTCATCAAGCATGTCATCTAAACGAGGAATGGGATGGCGATAACGCATGGTGATATTATTGATGGCTCGGCAATCAACACACATGCGCCAAGATCCATCCTTTTTAGGGACAAGAATAACGGGAACGGCGCAATGACTTCGGCTTTCGCGAACATACCCCTTGTCAAGTAGCTCCTGTACTTGACGTTGAATTTCCTTGGTCTCCTCGGGGTTTGCGCGGTAAGGTGGCTGGTTGGGAAATGGCGCTCCCAGGATGAGGTCGATGCGGTGCTCGATGCCTCGAATGGGTGGAAGCCCCGCCGAAATCTCATCGGGGAAGACATCCTCGAACTCCTGCAAAACACGAGACATAGCTAGAGGAAGTGGGGGTGAATCATTAGTCAAAACAACCACATCTTTGTATACAAGTACAAAGTGTAGTGTAGGTGGGTCATTCCTCACTCCTCTCATCTCGGATTTGGTGGCTAGCATCACTAAGCCTCTACTCGCTTCCTGACTCTTTTCTCTCAATTTGGGCTTGTGGCTCTCGTTCACCGATTTGTGGAAGTCACTCAAAGTTGTGCTCTCTCGCTCATCTCTCTTCTTTTCTTCTTGAAACCTTGCCAACTTTTGAGCATTGTCGGCGATGATTTGGCTTGGCGTCATGGGGCGAAGCACATACTCCTTATGGTGCCACCGAAAGATGTACTCATTAGTGGCCGTTGTGGCGCGCCGCTCGGTCGTACTGCCATGGGCGGCCCAACAGAAGGAGGCACACCATCATGGGTACCACATCACACTCCACCGTGTCCTGATAGGCTCCAATCTTGAAGGAGACTTGCACCATGTGTTGTATCTTGACGGTGCCGCTGTCACTCAACCACTGCACATGGTAGGGGCGTGGGTGCTTCTTATACTTCAGGTTGAGTTTGGAACACAGCTCTTGACTTGCCAAATTGTGACAACTCCCGCCATCGATGATGACTTTGATGGTTTTTGCCATCGATTGCGGCCTTGGTTTGGAAGAGGTTGCACCGTTGTTCAGGCTCATCTTGAAGTTGGACAGTGAGGATCTTCTTGGTGACGACGAAGGATTGACCTGACTCGGTCTCGCAATAGATTCGCTCTTGTCCATCTTCATATTCTCCTTCTTGTTCAATCTGGGCTACTTCATGGATGGCATCAATCTCGTCCTCGCTAGCAGACTCATACTCGCCTTCTTCAGTGATCAACATTACTCGTGCATTGGGGCACTCACTTTGCATATGACCACGCCCTTTGCACTTGAAGCATACGATGTCACGAGTCTTGCCCGTGGAAGCCATTGAAGAAACAGTGCTTGGACTCGGTGCTCCCTTTAAAGAAGAGGTGGTAGGACGGTTTGTGTTTGTCCATTGGCGCACACTTGTGCTTCTTCCTCCCATATGACTTTCTGTCTTGGTTGATGTAACTCTTGGGGCAAACTTTGCACTCGGTGTGGGGCGAGGAGCAACCGCCGGGGCACTTGAAGCATAAGGAGTGGGGCGTGTGGTATATGTTGAGGACTTGGAGTAGCGAGCATCCTCTTGCACCTGGCGCTCGGCCTTGATAGCTTGATGCACTAACTCCACAACTGTGTTGTAGGGTTGGTAGTCGGCGATGCACTTTATTGGGTGGTTCAGTCCGGCCAAGAAACGGGCCATAGTCTGCTCTGCAGTCTCTTGGACATTAGCTCGGATCAAGGCGGTTTCCATTTCCTTGAAGTATTCTTCAACTATCCGACTGCCTTGCTTGAGGTCTTGAAGTTTCTTGAAAATGTCTCGCTTGTAGTACTTGGGCACAAAACGGGCCCGCATTTCTCTCTTCATCTCTGTTCAAGACATGACTGGCAGCTCTCCATGTTCGCCTCGCTGATTTTGCACTTGTTCCCACCAAATAAGTGCATATCCATCGAACTCAAGTGAGGCCATAGCAACCTTCTTCTCTTCGGAGTAATTGTGCGTCTGGAAGACCTTGTTCACCTTGAGCTCCCATGTGAGGTATTCTTCGGGATCCATTGCATCACCGGAGAACTTGGGCATTGTGAACTTAAGCTTGCCAAACTTTTCTTCCCCATCTCCTGGTGGACCCCTCTGTCGGTGTTCTGTACCCTCATCATGATAATTCTGCCTTCTGAACCCTGGGTCTCTATCCGGGTGTCTTTGATGTCTTTGGTCATTAGGTTGATGAATGCTTGATCCTCCTTCTGATGCACTTCCCTCATGCCCATCACGTCCTTGGTGGCTCCTCGCCCGACCATGATTGTGTGACCCAAAGGTTGGGTCTCGAGTTCTTGATGGAGAAAGGGGTGCTCGGTGTCTAGCCGTTCTTTGAGCTTGGGCATGCCGTGCCGCCATCTCGGCATCAGTCTCATCAAGAGGATCCTCTTCATCAATCTCTGCTTCTAGAATTTGGCCTCGAAGTGCTTGCACAACTTCCTGCACAATGCTTGTCTTCATAGATTCCATCTGCCGGGTCATGTCGTGCCTCAAATTGTCCACTGTGTCATGGAGGCTCCGTTGGAGGGCCAAATGTTGCCCTCGAGTCACACAATCTTCATTGCCACTCGCTCCGTGTGATCCTTCCCTAGACATGGTTAGCAAACACAAATATGGATGGACTACGTGGAAATTAGACCTCTCACCTCACTCACCACCGAAGTCATTGCCTCCTTGGATAGAAAGATCGACGGGCCGTGGATGGTAAAAACGACCCTCAAGAGTAGGTTGAAGGAGTCCCAAGTTCCAAAGCACTAACTCAAACAAAGCTTTTAGTGGATCTCGGAAGGATTAGCACATACACTAAGCAAATGGAATAACGAGATTTTGCAAAGATTAGTAATAATCCACAATGAAACAATGCAATAAGAATTGATCTCAAAGGATATAAGCGAAGCTCAAACAACTCACACGCAAAGATAATGGGATTTGTGCAACCAAAGAAGTGAGCTAGTACAAAATGTTCCTAGCGAAGACTATAAGCTCGTGTTGCACAAATAAAAAGAAAGATGCTAGCTCGATTGCAAAGTGTAGAGTGAAAGATTTGCACACTCAGCTACTACTTTACCTTGGGTTCTCTTCCAAGCTCTGCGCTTTCCTACAAGATGGTCATGGCACTTGCTTCTTTTTTTTGACTCTTTTCTTTTGATCTTACTTTTCTTCCTCTTTTTCTTTGTGCCAAGACCTTACAAGACTAATGATTCTTCAAATTGCTTGGGACAGGGTATTCTAAGTAGCACGAGTGTACAAGACCCTAGCAATCATCAAAGAGCTAGTCTTCATAGGTTCAAAGTGTTCGCAAAAGCATGAGATGTTGGCTCACAAAGAAATTGCAAGAAAAATGGACTTGTCGGAGATTATACCTTGCTTGTGGAGGTTGCTGTTGATGATGATGACCTAGAGCTCGTCGTTAGCTTTCCAACGAGTCCAAGTTCGCTGAAAACGGACACCGGGTGTGGAAGATATGCCCCAAATGGTGAAGTGCTGCGCCCTGTTTCTGGCCAATTCGGACTGTCCGGGTTGAATCCGAAGGGTCCGGCCGCCCGGACTGTCCGGCTGGAATTCGGAGGGTCTGGTCGAGGAACAGAGGAGCAGATCTGGGGTTTTGGGCAGACCGAAAACCACCAAATCGAAGGGGCAAACGATGAAATCGGCCAAAGCAACACAAAGGAAGGTTAGATCAACAAGTATAGCAAAGATCTAATGGATCAAAACCAACCAAAGCTCACCCAAACCTCCAAATTGCATCTAAAACTCAAATCGGGCTCTTTTTGTGGGGTTTTCGAAATAGACAAGAAAAATCAAAACAAAGCTAGCAATTGGGGGTAGGGAAAAGAGGGGATACAAATCCAAATCGTGGAAACCTAGAGCTCTGATACCAAGTTGATACGGAGGGCTCCCGATCTTCATGATTTGGACAAGATAACTAGGCAAGCCTAATTGGAAAACCCATCCCAACAACAAACCCCAATGGAAAAGCCTTTGGAGACTAGGAACCAATTCAACAAACCTCTCAATTGAATGCCACGTTTACCACTCGGAGGCACACGCCGATCCGTTCAATCCAAAAGAAAAGAAAGGCCTAAGGTGGAACTCCAAATCTAGAGGGATGAAACCCTAGATTAGGAGCAAAGCTCTACTTTAGTTAATACATCAAGTCTAACCCTAATTAGTGTCTGGGTATGGATATTTATAGTCCTAACCTCGTAACCCTTGGATACATGGGCCGCAGCCCGTATTACTACTCGCAGGCAGAATCCGGAGGGTCCGGATTGAGGCCGGAGGGTCCGGGTGGCCGGAGGGTCCGAGCTGATGTTCGGGATTTCCAGAGGAGATCCGGACACTCAGCCGGATTGTCTGGGTTGAGGTCCGGGTTTTCCAGAGGAGATCCGGACGCTCAGCCGGAGTGTCCGGGTTGAGGTCTGGGTTTTCCAGAGGAGATCTGGATACCCGCCCGGAGGGTCCGGGCTGAGGTCCGACTCGGATCCGTAGGGTCCGGGCCTCTGCTGGACAGTCCGGGTCTTCACTTCTAGTGCACATCCAAGGGTTCCGAAGCAGCAGTCCGGCTGGGGTTCGGCTTGGAGCTTGGGGACTTGATGCTTGGCGTCTCTTCCTCAGTCCCGTTGCTCGTCAGTTGGTTCTTCCACTTGGTTGCTCCTTCATACCTGAGCAAGCAAAGAATCAAAGCATTAGGTAGCATACCATTCATACTCAAATCAAGTGGAGATGTATCAAGGAATAGAGTCACCTCATGTTGTATAGCCTTGGCTCGAGCCCTTGTCATTGGTCCAATAGGTTTCAAAGGTGGATTTGGGCTCTTGTCATCCTTGATGGAGGTGATGTCCGCATCACCCGCTATGCACACTAATAGCCATGCATAACCGACACTCGGGGGCCACACCACCCTGGGTGCGCCCAACCGCACTCGGGCTTCTTTCATTCGGACAAATTATTTTAGTACTGTGTATACAATTCGACGTTAAACTCTTCGTCTTCGATCGCCAGTCTACGCCACAACCCTGCGCTACACGGGACAACAGCCCACGGCTAATCTCTACGCAAAGGGGGTTACGACGGGTCGGCAAGAGCACACACAACAGATTAACATACACACGAATAAATCTTTTGTGAAGGAAGAAAATTAATAGACTTTAAGCCAAGTTTGCTACGAAACTCATGAATTTCAAGTATTCACTCGGACTTCTTGAATGATTGACCTACGCATTCCACATGTTTACCCTTACAGATCGGCGCGGTCGATGAGGGAGCTCGCCGTGGTTTCGACTACCGCCATCAGCTCCGGAACCGCTTCGTCAGGAACATCGGCAGCATACCCTTCCCCGATTGCTTCCATGTCAAGCAGCGGGTAATGGGACTTAGCCACCGCAAGAGACAATACAACTCCGGATACTGTGGCCTCCTTCTCCAGCAACCTCGTCTGGTCGGGCACCCGTCGAAGGCGCTCAGCGATCACCTCCGCGTGGTCCGGAACTGGGTCATCCTCCCACAAGGTGTCACAGGCTATCCGACCCGCCGCCTTCAAAAACTCAGCCGTCTCGCTAACCTTCTGGAGGCGTATTTGGAAAGCCGCGAAGACAGAACGAATCTATTAGCAGGACATACGGCAGACCCCGACTAACCAAGACCCGAGTCAAGGACTTACCGGCGGTAGAGTCTGCAGCCCTCTTGTTCGCCGACTCGACGGCCTCCAAAGCCCGCCGCAGGCTACCGTCCATGACGACCGCCTCCTTCTCCAGTTGCTCGACATGGGTTTTCTCCGCCCCGAGCTCCTCCTGAAGCTTGGCAGCCCTGTCTTCGGTGGAGGCAAGTTGACCGACACGGGCCTTCATCGCCTCAAGTTCCTCCCTAAGCTTGGAGGCCTTGTCTTCAGCAGCTGCAGAAGACAAGTCAACACGGCAAGAAACAAAAGACGATCAAAGAAGTTCGGCTTCCTTACCTTTAGCCCGGGCGGCTTCTTGGGAGAGGCCACTCCTCAGAGCGGTGATCTCGACCCCTCGAGCGCGGGCTACCTCCTGCGTCACCTGGAGGCTTCCCCTCAAGTTGTCCCACTCGGCCTTGCACTGGTCGAGTCGGTCGAAGGCCGGGAGCTGCTCCTAGAGGAATTCGGTCTTATCCCTAGACCGTTTAGTCAAGTTCTGCAAGAAAAAGTAAAGGAGGTTAAGCTACTCGGATACATAGCGAAGACAACAAAGACCCTCCGCCCGACTATCCTAGTCAGTCGAAGGCTCGGGGGCTACACCCTCTGGGTGCACTTATCGTGCCCCCAGAGTGAAATCTAGCGAAGACAACAAAGACCCTCCACTCGACTATCCTGTCAGCCGAAGGCTCGGGGGCTACACCCTCTGGGTGCACTGATCGTGCCCCCAGAGTGAAATCTAGAGAAGACAACAAAGACCCGCCGCCCGACTATCCTAATCAGCTGAAGGCTCGGGGGCTACACCCTCTGGGTGCACTGATCGTGCCCCCCAGAGTGAAAACTACGGAATTAAACAAAGACACTTCGCCCAACTATCCTAGTCAGCCGAAGGCTCGGGGGCTACACCCTCTAGGTGCATTGATCGTGCCCCCAGAGTGAAATCTACAAGACGCAATTGAAAAAAACAACAAACAACAACAAAAGGCGTACCTACATCAACGACAGGATCTTTCCATTGACCAGGTTGGCGCTCTCCCAGACCGTCTTCAACAGCGTCGGCTCTCCTGGTCCCCGAGCTGGGAGGCGGCGTTCATCACCTCCTCCCACTCTCCCGCCTCCTGGATGTCGTCGATCTCCCAGAGGATCACACTCGGCCTTGAGGGATCCGCTTGCTGGACCTGTAGATGTTGAAGCGCTAGGTGGAAGCATGGCGGAGGGGGTGGCACTCGCTCGATGTCCTCCACCTCCACCGACGGCACCAGGTTCCCCCGGCGGTCAGGCGGGGTGTTCTGCATCTTGCTCGGGTTTACCCGCTCCGCCACAGCAGGAGCTTGCGCTTCGGCGTCAAGTTCCTCTCGCCGAGGAATAGACGGCGGGGTTGGCGGTGCACTGCTTTGCTGAGGGGAAGGCGGCGGTGGAGAAGAAGGCCTCGGAGGAGTCGAGGGCTAGGCATCTGGTCCCGACTGGCTCCCGCCTCGACCAGATCCCGGGGCACCCGATGCATCCCTTGGAATGTCCCCCATTCTCTGTGCCCTACAGAAACACCCAAGCCTGTTAGTTTTGAAGATAAAGTAAGCAAGGAGGTGTTCACTCGATGGATTACTTGGTGGATTGGGGAACGGGGACACGCTTCCCGGGCCTCGGGGCCCGCGGCCCTGACGCAGCGGCCACCGGAGTCGACGACGCTAGAGAAGCGCTCTGCCCTCCGAAGGTAGCATCTGCAGTCCTTTTCTTCCCCCAATTGGGGGGGACTTCATCACCAGCCGCTTGAGGAGTTTCCTTGGTGGTGGCAGCCGGAGCTGTCGGGGCAGAGGAGTCGTCTTGTCCCCTTGGGGCGGCGTCGGCGGCCGCCCTCCTACTCCGCCGTGTGCGAAGAGGGACATCATCCTCATCCTCTTGGGTCTCTTCCTCTGGCGCTGCTGTCACCACCGGCGGAGGAATGCTTGGCATGTGACCCTTATACGAATGTGGAAATAATTATGATCTAGTTTAATCTTAATGTGGAAATGAACTAATCTATTTTGCACAAGTTCAAAACTTAAAGCTACTAGGTTCAACTAGGTGCACCAACACCCTAAGTCTAAGAAGAGTCAAGCAAATCATAGGGTGACAAGCAAGCATGAAACTTTCTACACAAATAATTGCACAAATATTAATTGCGAGAAAGTAAAGGAGACAAGGACATGAATGATGTTTGTTCCCGAAGTTCGGATATCAATTGATATCCTATGGATCCGTTGAGGAAGCGTGTTCCAAAGAACAAGCTGGCTCTGAATTTAGCTCTTTCCTCAAGACCTTTGCCTCTAGCAAGAGCTCCTCATTTTGGTTAGCTCATTCTTCTGCCCTGGAGATGGTGAGTTCCACAACCACTCACAACTCCTAGGGCCTCTCCATGACCTCCAATGAAGAGATCACCGAGTTCGCAACCGCCAAGAGGTCTTAAAGGTGGTGGCCTCCAAGAGTAACAAGTCACAACTTGCCTCTTACCTCACACTATATGCAATAGCTCAACTAATTTCTCTTGCAAGAAAATGTGTCACCAAGTGCAACTCATGCACTTGAACTATTGCTCCAACACTCACAAGTTCAACACACGAACGTGTAGATGAGAAAACACTCAAAGAGACTGTCACATGTGGCAAAAGTTCTCCCACAATCGGCCAAGGGGTGGTTATATAGCCAAACCCCCAAAACTAGTCATTGGCGAAAAGCTGCTACAAATCTACCTGGGTCGGACTGTCTGACCCCTCTTTCAATGGCTAGGAGTATAGCCATTGGACAAGTCATACTGTCTGACCCCCTCGATCAACTCACGGTCAACATCTCCCGGAACCTTCAGGAGTACATCCAGAACCTTTGGGTATTTTTCCTCCCTGGGACAGAGACAAACTCTGAAGACTCCGGACACCAAGTCAGGAACTCTGAGAAATATTCCTCCTCGGTCAATTCGGCCATCGAGGTCAACTGGGTGGGTTGAACTGCCCAACCCCCTTAGACAAAAAAAATTGTCCGTTCACCTAGTCAACTGGCCAACTAGACCCCATGGTTGGATTGTTCAACACCAACAATAGCCCACGGGCATCACGCCTAGGTCTACTATTCATGACCATGATAAATAGCATGTGGGCATCACCCCACAATACATTATCCAGGACTTCATGCAATAGCCTACGGGCATCACCCCGCGGTAGACTGTGCATGGTATACACATCGGTGTCTCCATCAAATAGCCTGCATGCATCACCCTGTGGTCCACTATTTATGGTCATACTGCGAAGAATCTAGCGAGCATTACCGTGCAAACCATTGACCACGGTTACAACATCCAGAAGGTGTCATTAAGCGTCGATCGATACGTGTAGGTAAAGATATACACCCCTGCAGGGTTTGAACTATTCAAATAGCCGTGTCTGCAGTTATGGACAGCATAGTGAGAATCCACATCGAATTAGATAACTTCAACATTACTCTAAAACTTGCCAACTTTTCTTTAGAGGAGCTAGTGACTGCTTCCTCCCGGGTGGTCAAGGAAGAGTCGGATGGTGTTAAGCAGAGGATGGGCGGAAGCTCTGTGCTAGTTTTGGAAGCACACTCGCTTATCCTTTTATAAACTACTCTAGTAGTCATTTTACATCTACTTATAGTAATAAAAAAAAGAAATTAGCTTTATGCAAATTAGTCCACAGATAACCTTCTTTGATACCTTGTGCATCTATTATTAATTTCCCGTAAGTCTTGCGGAGTACAATTCTTGTACTCATTGTGCTATTATTATGATCGGATTGTCCACTCAGTGAATTCTCTACGAGAAGGATCATCTTCGGTAACGCCTTGGCTTAGGGGATCCCAGATAGCGATCCGGGAAGGTGATGATACTACTCTGATATTACTTTCTCGCCATCTTATGGCATTTGTTAATTTTGTAACTGTCTAAGTTGCTAAGATGTTTCCACTGTGTTCGTACTTGGTCATCTGACCATATGTGCATTCAGTCATTAAATTGGATGTCACAGAGCTATGTTGTGATACTGGTTTGTTTTCGCCTGTCTCACGTGCCATGCGTGTATGATTATTAAGCACGTGATATAGGTAAGGTTTCAGAGTCTATGGTATAGAATTGTTAAGTGTGATTACCCCCATGAAGTGACCTATTCACTGGGAGCTTGGGGACTATATTATCCTACTCCAGCCGAGCATTGATTTGCCTGGATGAGTTTGCGATTGAGGTTCCGGCTCAGTGAGAAAAGGGTGGGGAGACCATATTACCCTACTCAACCTGTGCATTAGTTTGCCAAAAAGAGTTCGAGGTTGAAGTCTCGGGCTATTGAAACCATATCACTCCACTCCTCTTATAATTTGTACGCAAGAGTTGAGGTCGGGGTTGACGTTTCGACTTAGCGGGTGATGGTGACATGGCACCCGGGTACCATCAAGGAGGACGAATCCGGCCTCCCGGCCACGGGATTGGCCGGGCCGGCTACCCGGAGTCCGACTACAACACGGGGGCGCCTCACCGACGTGGAGTACAAGACAAGGATTAATACCTGTCCGGCTTACCCGGAATTGGTTGTAACCGAATAGGAAACATATCTGTTAACCGACTCGGACTCTGTAACCCTACCCCGGCCGACTATATAAGGCCCGGTAGGGGACCTCCGATCGGCAGAACATCCCATCTAGCTTAATCTCCATTGTTTCATAGCTCAGGCCCCTTCGAGATCAATTCTCTAGGGCTTGCGGCACTCGGGATACTGCAATACCAGCCACCAAATACAGGACGTAGGGTATTACCTCTCCGAGAGGGCCTGAACCTGTCTAAA